>JAAGNO010024649.1:0-26721 GCA_033439905.1 Ceryle rudis
TGCACCCCCCTGTGTGGTACACAAGATCCAGCAGTGGCCTTGGTCTGCATACCAATCCTTGGTAGTAACTCTAAACACGGGCTGTTATCACTGCTGGGAGCAGACACTGTCTGTGAAAATATGCTTCTAACTTCAGACAGTGCAGTTAGTTAGAAGTACTGAACTGAAAAGTAAAATCACTGAACAAATTAGTTCTTTTTTCACTCAAACCAGGACACGAGGGAAAAAAAAACCAAACCTCCTCAAAATGTAGATCATTTGTCTGGAGACATATTTATAGATCAATGAAGCCATGTCCAAAGGTGGAAAATGTTTCCTAAAGCACATAACAGAAGGAAAAAAAGTTAGTAACATGTACAGTAGTATCAATGAATACACAGACGCTTTTTTTCTCACTGCTCATCGGTCAGATTTTGAACAAAATGTGATTCAGCTTTTATATTGTGTCACTTAAGTGTGTTACTTGAGATTTTTTTTTTTCCTTTGAAGGAAGCAATGTGCAAGTAAACGCTGGAGATTGTCTTCTACCTTCTGGGAGACTTCTCATTTCTATAAATCCCAAACTCTCTGCACTTTGCTAGCTCTTACAGTGTTAATGACAGACACTCAGTTGTTCTGTAAGGAATTTTAAATCTATGCATGAAAAACACTAAATAAATCTATGATGATAGTAAAATTCAATACGCTATTAGATCCACTTCTATTGCCTTGGTAAAATATCCCTGTTTTTAAATCCATGGATTGAGGGCACCCTCAGTAATTTTACAGATGACACCAAGTTATGTCGGTGTGTTGATCTGCTTGAGGGTGGGGAGGCTCTACACAGGGATCTGGACTTGGGTCCAGACCCTTCTGGGTCTTGCACTTGGATTACAACAATCCAGGTGGTGCTACAGGCTTGGGGAAGAGTGGCTGGAAAGCTGTCAGGTTGAAAAGAACCTGGCGGTGTTGGTTGACAGCCATTTGAATATGAGCCAGCAGAGTGCCCAGGTGGTCAAGAAGGCCAACAGCATCCTGGCTTGTATCAGAAATAGTGTGGCCAGCAGGAGCAGGGAAGTGATTATGCCTCTGTACTTGGCACTGGTACAGCCACACCTTGAATACTGTGTTCAGTTTTGGGCCACTCATGCAAGAAGGACACTGAGGTGCTTGAGTGTGTCCAGAGAAGAGAAGCTAATGAAGAGTCTAGAGCATATTTCTTCTGAGGATTGGCTGAGGGAACTGTGGTTGTTTAGCCTGGAGAAAAGGAGGCTGAGGGGAGATCTTACCACTCTGTACAACTACCTGAAGTGATGTTGTAGCAAAGTGGGGGTTGGTCTCTTCTCACAGGTAACAAATGATAAGACAAAAGGAAATGGCCTCAAGTTGCACCGGGGGGGGTTAGGTTGGACATTAGGAAAAAATTATTCACTGAAAGGGTTATTAAGCACTGGAACAGGCTTCCCAGGGAAGTGGTGGAGTCATGGATGAGGTCCATAGGGGCATAGCTTAGTGGTGGGCTTGGCAGTGTTAGGTTAATGGTTGGACTCAATGATCTTAAAGGTCTTTTCCAACCAAAATTATTCAATGATTCTATGATATTTGCAGAACAGTATTTTAACGATTAAGGACTACAAAGCTGAAAGCAGGCTGTATATTATACAAAGTAATACTTCCTTTACAGTTTCCTTCAGAGAGAGATAAAAGCTATTAACTTTGTATGTGAATATCATTTAAATTTTGCATTCCTTTTTTTTTCTCCCCAGTGATCAACAGTAAATTAAATCACTTCTCAGCTTGTTTTTACAGATGAAGAGAGAATTAAAAGTGGTGCATGAGGGAGCTTTTTATTCCTTAAGACCCCACAAAAGCCAATTTTGTTGGAATGAACCTTCTAAAAGAAAAGTAACAGAAGATTTAAAATGTATTCCTCCACAACTCTATTTATAGTTTCTTAATCTGTTTTGAGGAGCATCTTATTACATTTGTACACACATGAGAATAATTGGATTCAAAAATACTTAGATCTTGCTCTCCTTTCTGTACTCAGTTAGTTGTATTATACTTAAATTAATTAAATACAGTGGCAGCCACCGAGCCTGTCTGTGATATCATGCCTTTGTCAGCAGTTTACGTATGTCTTCCCTGTTTAATTAAATGGGAAATACTGAGTAGCCGGTGCACTGCTATGCATGGTATGTAGGATAAACCACACCTACACTGTGTATAAAATCTGTTTAATGCACATGATGAAAAGGCACATGCATATAACATATATGGGTATCTATTGTGTAGAGTTAGTTCCTTGCCTAGGTATTTGCAGCTTTTCTTTCTGAACATTCTAACTCCTTATCTTGCATTTTCTTCAGTTTATTTACAGAATTTTTAGTCTGATTGCTCTGGTTTAAGAATCTCCTGAGCAAGCAGACTGAAAATTCAGTAAACAAGCTGTAAAGGACTTGAGATAAGGTGCTGAAATATCCAGGAGAAACAAGAGCTGTAGAGCTCAGAAGGCAGAACTAAACTTTCAACATCATGGATTTTACACAGTGTGCAAAATATTTCTCCTTATAATGTAAACAGGTTATACAACTCAGCTATTCTTTTCTTAACATGTATGTTAAAAAATAACTACTGAAATACTAACATGTTGGTATCTGCCAAAAGTTGACCTCACTGGGCATCACTCATCATCTGCTTTATAACTTCATGTTACATATCCTATTCTCTACCATTAAGCTTACCAGTGTAAGCTACGATACTGTTCTACTTCCATTGCATCTCAGGCCCTGCATCTTGGTTTAACTTTGGCCTGAAAAACAAACAAAAGTGATAGCATAGTGCGGTGATACTCTGTGATTCAGCCTCCAACAACAGTTTTCTTTTCCCTCCTCTACATGGAAGGCAGCAAAAGTGATTTTTTTTGTCCTCCTTTTTTTTCCCCCCCAATATCTTCCCCAATACTCATAAAAGGGGATGACAAAGTAAGTGACAGCACCAACATTTCCTTTTCACAAAATGCCACTGAAATTAACAATGCTGAAAAACCTCCCCATCCTTCATTAATGCATTCTGTAAAAGTAAGCAACTAAGAATGAAATGATTTCTTCTGTATGCATACTTCTATATGCATCCTCAAGTCCAGCCTTGGCCAAGGCCTGATATGGCTTCTGAATAATGCATTTATCTCCCAGGGAATACCATTCTACTTTTAGACCAGAAGAAGAAACACGAACTTATCACACTGCCCCTTTCTTCACATTCCTTTGCTGCTTGACATGTCCCCCAGGCAGATTGTGTGAGACAGACCTTTCCTCTGTAAGATCCTGCCATTTTTGGCAGCCTTCTGGCGTACTGTCTCTTCATTGCATGCACTTTGGATCTCAGATGAACCATTCCCAACTGCCTGTATTTTGTTGTTACCTTCCTCGTCCTGCTCTCACCCAGCTCTGTAACTTGCCTTCTGTAAGAAAATATTCCCAGTTGTAAAAAAAGAATGGTGTGAGAGGAAGTATAAATAGACTTTCTTTTAAATCTTTACATAACCTGCTTGCATAAGAGCCTGGGGGGAGGTAAGAGGTGTAAACATGTACCCTGTGGGTGATATTCCAGCCTCCAGGCTGGAGTTATGACAAGGACACTTAACCTGCTTGACAGACTGGTTCAACAAGTCTGTTTAAATGTAAGTAAAGCTTTTGAATTATCCTACATGATTTTCTTTTCCTCCAAATCACTCTATATTTAAATATTTAGTGTTGACCGCTCTGTCTTTCATTTGGTTCCCAGGTCTTGTCTAAGCATCCTGTCTTTTGTTGCTGAAAATGAACGTGTACAGCAGGCCTTGCATTGACCTTCTGGACAGTTCTTTCACTTCTGAATAAAAAAAAATCCCCAACCGAAAACCTTCATATTTAACAAGTCGGGCACATTTCTGCACAACTTTCAGCCCTTGTTTTGAAATTGTAGAACTCGTTATCCTGGGATATTGATCTCCATGATATTTTAAGGTAAGGTTTAGTAATTTTAGGCCATATTTCAGGCATTTTTGTATAAAATCACCAGTGACACAAGTGTAGAAACTTAGTTTCATAAAAATTAGAAAAGTGCAGTATTCATAGATATATATATATATGAGGCTTTAAAGGCTAGATAAATGGATACACCATGCATAAAAAAATGAGACTTTTTTTCCCATTACTCATTATATGGCATTGCTGTCTAGTGGGAATAAACTGTGTTAGTAAACTGCTTCTTCAGCAATTTACTTTCACAGTTGATTCCAGATGCAACAATAAGATAAATTATAAACATTTCTAGATAGCAAAATTATAGATAAGTTAGATTTTTCTCCTCTGAAATTGTATATCACATTTGTAAAATCTTTCTTCTACTTCACAGTGTTCTGTTGTGACTTGTTGGTACAAGTTACTGCAGCCTAAGTGCCTTGCTAGCAAAAATTACACACAGAGGACATTTCTCCTCTGGAAAATGAGTTAGTCTTTTGACCTCGTTTTATGTATCTATGTCTTTTTATAAAATATTTTCAGTATGGTCACCTAATTAAACCCAGAGATCGTGACCTATATGATTACTTCTATTTTCAAAACAGTAGCAGAAAAATTCAAACTCAACTTATTATTTGTATAATGTTTATAAAAATCGAGTATAAAAATATATACTACAAAACATATAGGACGTACTGTTTTAAAGTATTTTGAAAATAAGGTAATTTATGAGAAATTTAAAACACAGACTCTCCATAATATGTTTTATAAGTCTTATTCCTACTGAGGAGGTTCTATTAATTGTAGGCTTATGAATTTTTAGTAAATCTGCCTCTGAGACAAATTGTTAAGGTATTTTCGAGACACAGACAATTACATAATTGAAGAATAATTTATGGGAAAATTAGATGACTACATGCATTACTGATACCTCCATAACCTTGCTTTTCCATTTAGAAATGGAAAGTCATGAAACAGAACTCCTTTTCCTACCCTTAAACTCATATGGCTCAGGTCATAATAATCCTGATAAATGCTGTCCTTCTCACTCTTCAAAACAGGGTCACCATCATGCATATTTGGAAAACTCCCCCTAGTAGGAACAGTACGTTATTCCCTGAGACATTCATTGGTATGTTCTGGAACACTGCTATTTGTCTGCACAAGCAGTACAGACATCAAGCCCTACAGCCTGTGTCCAAGTCCTGATCAGTTTGCTAAGGCAACTGTAGTCTAAGAAAGCTCCATGGGCCTAGACTTTGGACAAAAAATGTAGTTGTAAGATTAGAAACCTTCGACTCTGAGTGTTTGATATTTCTGGAGGACAAAGAATCCTGAGTACTGGACCATTTGTGCATTTTACCTGCTGATTCTTAATGCAGAAGAGAAATAAGCCATTCCCAAAGTAGACAAGAGAACTTCCTTCCCAATTCTCTGAAAATAGTTTAACATCTGGCAATATCCAATTTTCTCTTGTACATCTGCTGACTTTTTAGACTGTGACTTCTATATCCTTTCTATCTGGAGGCCCAGTCTCAGCTGTACAGATTGAGAACGATCTCTCTGCCACGAGTTACCTACTGTTCAAACAGACCATAATCCCACAGGACAAAACTTTCCTGAGATGAGTTGATATCTTGAGACAACTCAGAAACTGAGGAGGGCCTAGAATACACATTATATATACCCTGGAGAAGCACCTAAAGGTAAAATGAAGGGTTCTAGACACCATCAGGATGGACTTGCATCTAGTTTTAAGTCCAGAGAGGGCAGGATATCAGCCATCTCCTTTCTTCTATATATACAGATGCCTGGCTTAGACGTCCTCCCAGCCACTATACAGTGTTTTAGATCATCTATTTAAACATGGTCAATTCTTCCCATTCAAGTGATTTAGGGACCTAGATGGCCATTTACACAACTGAAACTTTAATTCCCGAAGGTCTGTGACATTAGCCATGGGAATATTTGGACCTTTTGCCAAATATTAAAGATGTGTTCATATTTTAATGACTCGGTTCTCTTGAAAACTGTGCACAGCAATATTAACATCTATTCTACTTAATTCTCTCAGGCTTGAGTCATTCCTATATAGAGAGTTACTGCACACTAGAAACAGCCAATGTCAGCAAAACCAACATATCTGACTCTACAAAGCTTCACAAGTCTTAACAGCTTAACAGAACACTATAGCACAGAGGTGTGAAGTTTACTGAAGTCCAATTGATTAAAGTCATATGCCAATCTTATCTGAAAAGCAAAGAAAAGAGGTATTTATAAATATTTGGAAAAGTCTTTCAAGCAGAGTTGGTGAGTACAGCTCCCTTGAAGTTATCCCTGTCTTTGTCATTTTGGAATAGATCTGTAAGTAATTTAAGATAGCACAGATCCATCATTTTCAAAAGCAATTCTATGCTTACAGAAGCTGAGACTTTCACTCTGTGAGTTTTAGAGCACAGCAGGGGCTTATTTCATACCCATAAAATACTTTGCTGTGCAGTTAAAACTATTCCCTAACAATCATGCATTTTTTACAAGAGTGGTCAATTGTTTGGCTTGAGATAACAAATTTATCTGGAATACATTTAGCAAAACCTAATGGAAAACTGACCAGTTGGGGAAGATACTGGATTTAAGTAGAGCAATATACCTTTCCAGACATATGAAATAGTACAAGTCCAGATAAAATTAATAGCAGCCAGGGACTAGGATACAGAATAGGGACATTTTAAAAATTTCTAGGTAACTAGGAAAATCCTCTGGTTGAAATGCAAGGATTCCTTTAATTTCAACCACTATTGAATCAGTAGTTGCATTTATGTATTTACACTGAGTCCCTTTGGCATGGGTTCCTTTGTGGATTAAATGGTGCAAGCCTTCAGACAAGAACCTTTCACAGTCATACTTGGTTCTTATCCAGCTCAAGATATCTACCTTGGGTGAGAGGTACATCAGGAAGAAGAACCAGAAAATGAGGCTTTACTTTAAAATTATTAAAATAATATTACCCCATAGACAGTGAAATTTTAGAAATAGCAATATAGGGCATAGGAACCCTAATAGATATTTTACAGCAATTTACAATGTTGTTGCTGACCATGCCTCCATTTTAAGGCTCAGGGCAAGGCCACATGGAACACAGAGCAGGTTTTCTCTCTATTAGTCGTTATCCGCCCCCCTTTCCCTAACTCCCTTCCTCCCAAGGAAGGATAAAAGGGGGAATAAAGAAAAAGAAAATGCCTCACCCAAGACTGGAAGTTAAGACTATAACAAATTTAATGAATAAAAGGAGAAAAACAGAAAAAAAAAAAGGAGTATTAAGGGAAGAAGGATATAGAGCTATACACAAAACCTGCTCTGGGATGGCGATGGATTGCGTGGCACGCGTGGAGTCAGTCCCAGCCCTGCTGAGATATTGTCACAGACCCCAGAGCCTGGTAAGGAAAAGCCCCCCTGACCTTCCTGTCTCCTTGTTATATGGAGTGTGGAAGGGAAGGGAAGGGAATAACAGCTGCCCGCAGCTGTCCTAGGGTTACCACCCATTTCCTCCCCCCCCAACTCAGCCTGTTCACCCTTAACTACAACAGACCAATAAACTAAAAATGTAAGGGGAAAGCTTGTTCCTTCCGAACCTTATAAAATCTTCACTTTAATAGACTAACTGCTTGAAAACTTGCAAACATTTCGCCTGAGAAAGGCCTTGAATTAAATTTTCATTTTAAAATTATGTTTTTCTTTGTGGAATAGTTTTTTAAAATATTTTGAAGCAGTATGTGTGCAATACTGGATATTCAAATAGTGAATGAATATAAAATTGATACTTTATATTTATTTGGATAACCCTCAAACTAAAAGTGTAGCATGGGGGAATGGTGGCGACCATCTTTTCACACAAATAGTTTGATTTAAAGAATAGGTTAAAGAAAAATAGATTAAAAGAAAAATATTAATTTTCATTCCAATATTGAAGGACATTATTATGTTTGGATTTTAGTTCCTTACTCTAAAAGCTTGTGTAGAAGGTATATATTCTGAAATAACAAAAGAAAACAATGACTATGCATTGATTTAGTTTGTTACAATGGCCTTTCTTTATGGAGGTTGAAATAGGAATAAGAACTGTCATGAGAGCCTACTTAGTTTGTGCACAAAAGGAGTACAGTGGCTGCTCTGAATTTAAAGGTTTTAAGAGATTAACTCAGAGGTTTCTGCTGTAAATTGCAACTAGTCCAAACACTTATCATCTGTTTTATTTTCTTTCCAAAAGTTTCTAGCTTTATGTCTCTTTTATAAATCTAAATGATGCTGTAAATACTACTGGTTAGTGTTAGAATTATCTGTGATTAATTCTGTTCATGCTAGAAAAATGTGTTTCTTTACCTGATAGTGTGACCTTAAACATTTGTCTTCTTGAGCACAGTGCAAACTGACAAGAATGGTGCAAGTCCTAGGAAGGAAAATAACAACAACAAAGACTTGAGTTTATTCTGTAAAAAGCTTTATCCTTCTCTCCTTTAACACAATTAAGAACATTTTAGTGTACAGTGTTTAGTGTTTGATTGTGTTTTTAAAGACATAGCTGGGTGGAGAACTATACTAATTTCAGAAATAAGGGAAATGAGGACACTGTCATGTTCAGGTGACTCTAAATTGTGTAGTGCATCACTTTGTTGGAAAACAAATGGCTCCAAACAAGCCAGCTTTAGTAAATGAGTGCAAGTGCTGTACACAGGTTTCAGCTCGGGTTGTAGAGGGAATATGTTGCATTAAGGCATATCTGTAGAGCTAATCAGCCCGTCAGAGTTTAATGATAAGTGTTTTATATTCTAGATAATGGAGTCAGATACTATTTCATTTTTGTTTTAGTATTGCCTCCAGGATTCTTGTTTTACTGGCTGTGCAATAGCAATAACGATAGTAACACTAACATTTACACTAACACTAATTAATACTAATGCTAGTACTAATTTGGTGAGGCAACAGCTGGAATTAAGAGCTGTAGTTAGGTTCCTTTAGGCAGAGAGAATATATCTTCTGGTTCTTGGTAACCTGACCTTACTATTAGCTTTTATTCAAAGGATAACCACCTTGCTCATCTTCCATCAACATTTTTGTTAAATAAAATGGTTATGAGCTGCATCTAGTGAGGCTTTGGTGTCTCTGGAGTAAACAACACTGCAGAGTAGGCTCTCTGGATCATTTTCTTGGACATCTACAATCCATCAGATTCCCACAGAGACATAATGTGGTGGTCTGGATCCCGCTGTAGTATTGTTAGCAAAGAAATTATTCTGAAAGAATGAGATAGAGTGAGAGCTACCTTGTTTGTCTAAAATTTAAAAATCTATGATTTGAACAAATTGTCATTTTATCTTCCAAAGAACACATTACCTCTACTGTGTGAAATACCCATATGATCTTCACTGTCAGATTTTATTATTATTGTGACAGATGCTGTAGCATATAAATTTTAAACCAATGAAAAAAATGTCATCTATCTTTTGGAGCTAAGCGTTCAAAGTGCATCAGGTATTCAATTTCATAGATCATTCTTCAGAGAGTTTGAGAAGAATTACATGTTAAAAATACAGTGAATGGGAGAAACCCTCACTTTTATGCAGCTTCATATTTCATAAGCTAATTCTGGAGAACTCATAAGAGGTCTACTTCCAAAAATGTTTCTTTACAGAAAGTAGCTGGGGAAAAAAAGTAAATAAAATATTTCTCTATTAAGATAAATTTGATTTGAATACAAAATAAGAGGGCATTAGAACTTACTAATGCTAATTTTCTGCTTATTATGGTCTAGAAAGAGCTAAAAAGGGAAGGAGTAGCTGTAGTTTATTACTTTCATACTGTTTTGTAAGCGAATGGTAACAACATTTATGATTCTCTAATAAAAGAATGCACACTTGGCTTTTATAGGATGAAGTAGATGATAATATTCCATCAAAATGCTACAATGTATACAACTTTTCTTATGAACAAACAAACAAACAACAAAGCAAAACAAACAAAAAACCCAAACCCAATAAAAATACCCCAAGCTTTGTAGATTCCAGATACAATGACATTTTGGATTAACACAAACCTTTTTCCCTGAAGTGAAAAAAAACCCCCACATTTTGAAAGTGGAAACCCTGTGATAATTTCAGTCTGAAGGTGCATGAAAACAAGGACAAACCTGAATCTAAACATGAAATGTCCTAGATTGTTTTATTAGGATCTTCATTACCACGATGAATTTTTCTTATGTTTGAAATGTTTCATTTGCCAAATCATTGCTTAAAATGTCAACTGGTACCCACTATTGTCGAAAGGAAAAGTATCACAGTTCTGTTCACATATTTGTGTGACTTCTTACCCTCATCTTCCCTCTTGCTGTTTGATATGTCACATTGGAATGATACAGAGAGGATTAGCACAGCTCCTGCTCAAGAATGACACACAAATTCATGAAGCATTCCATAATTTTAGAGGAACCAACCATAAGTGAAGTGGCTGACACTGGTAATTCGAGGAGAATCTCTCTGCCATCAAACTTCAGGGAAGATCTCATCTGCATATCCAATGGGGTTTCCCTGTGCAGGTAAGATTAGCATGGCCCCTGTTGCAAGGATGACATGCAAAGTAATATATTGTTCTATATAGTGTGGCTACAATGATCATCATAACTTTTGTAAACTTGTTGACAAACTATGAAGCATATAAAACAGGACATCAAGAATTAAAGACCCTGATGCCCAAATTGAATTTGCTTAAGATATAATTTGAACAAAATGTATATATGTTGATATCAACTTTCAGGGACTCAGGAATGTATTAGTTGTTTATATACATAGACTAGCCCCTTCCTTACTTTCTGAAATCCTAAATTTGACAAATTCACCATTTTATTTGGCTAAGAGACATTTTTCATTGAAAGAGCATGATTGTTTCTTGGGAAAAGGTGGGAAAGAGGAACATTTACACAGTAGTGAAAAATTCACACTTAGAGTAACCTGTAAGATTCATCCTATCAGTGAATGTTTGGTTACTTTTTAAAATGGGTTTCACTTCTGTAGTTTCAATAGATGCAAGGTTTTGGGTTTGGTTTTTTTTTTTTTCCATATCTATAGGGTGTCTGAATTTGATGCCTTAAGAGCTGATGTGGAAAGGAGAGGAAATTAGAACTTTTTGTGACTTACTCAGGCAATGCAGATGGGAAAAGCAAACTGGTTACATCAATTTTCAGCTTCTTTCCAAGTAAAGCCCTCATACTGCTTTGGCATCTAGTACTGAATAAGTCAGATTTATAGAAGAGAAACTGCATGAAAGGAAAACACAAGATTTTTCACTCTAATAGGGAACATGTTCTAATGTGAAGGAACTCGTGTCTGAAAAATCCATGACATTTTAAAAATCATCCCTGTAGTCTGATTAAATATGTAAATGATATTTAGACAAGTGAACATTTCACAGTTCTGAGCTTGTTAAGTTTTTCTTTATTTCCTGTAGATTCAAGCTATTCCAGGGCATGTAACTAAGTCACACATAACTTACCATTGATCTTTAACATAAATCAGAAAAATAATTTAGGAAAAAGATCAGGGAACTTTATTTGATTTATTTTACACTTATATCTTCTGTTATTTAAAATAAATTGTATTATTTTTATGCTGCAATAACTTCTTGTTTTGGGGCGACAACAAATAACAGCTGGGACGTTATTTACTTTGATTCCATAATAGAGTTTAGTTCTGTTTCAGGTATGAAAAAGCCTCAGAGGAACACAGTAGTAACTCTAATACCAGGTATTAAAATGGTTTTATTTTATGGGGTAGCAATAACAAGGAGTTATTTAGTTGATTCCGGCCTCATTGAATAAATAAATAGTACTTAACTCTTGCATTATAATGGAAGAAAAAAGTTCTATTTTTTTCTAGGACTAAATTAGTAAAATGATGCAATAAGTGAAGTAATTTACTTTGTTTCTTCCAAAGAATTAACAGAGATATCTTAGAGCAGACTTAAGAGCAGATACAGTATATTTTATAGCATTGAAATGAGAAAAAGTTGGAGTCTTCTTTACTTACTCAAGGCTGCATCAGACTTCTGTAGTTTTTACTTCATCCACCATTCATGATTTTTCTATGTATCCATCAAAGGGCAATCAGATAATATTTTTTCTTTTTTTTTTTGAAACATAAAAAGTACCCAATTCTTATGAATGCATTGGATTAAATATCTTCAGTATAAAATGTTTGATTTCTCCATAAATAATTCTACTTTGTGAAGTCAAAGCTGCTTATTATATTTGGTCTTACTCGTTTTGATGTGCTCTAATTTTTCTGCCTCATGCTGTAGGTCATGCTATGGGATTAGTAATACAGCCATTCTGTGTCTGACTAGTAATTGACAGAAGTTGTTTTCATGACCTTTTTTTTAAGATTCCTACATCTGTGGCTTTATTTCTCAGTTTTCCAGCTTGTCTTGACTTTTCAAAATACTTGTGAGCTTCTTATCAGTGGAGTTCCAAAACTTGTGCTAGGTTCATTCTATAGCTAGCATGCTACCAGTTCAGAAAAATAATAATGAGAAACAAAAGACCCTCATTGCATTTTAAGTGTGCCCTTAACACAAAAAGGAACAGTATATCAAATGACCAAGACAAATTATTTAGAACTTTAGAGATCATTATTGAAACTTTTCTTTAAAGTCAAGTTAGATGTACTAGAGAAGCATGACTTCTGGATGGACTTCAGAAGATCCATGAAAACAGGATGCTTTGGCAGGCCTAACCTTCAGCTGAAAGACACATATACCATGTGTTTGTGAGATATTTTTGTGTACAACACTTGCATCCCTATCTATTCTTATCCTATTTCAGAGCATTGAACTTCAGATAATAAAGTTGTATTTATGCCTGAGCAAAACAAAGTACAAAAAAAAAAATAAGTGTAGATGATGTAGTGTGGGGGAATGGATATAAGCTGGAGCACAAGAGGTTCCACCCTAACATGAGGAGGAACTCTTTACTGTAAGGGTCACAGAGCACAAGAATGGGCCCCAGAGAGGTTGTGGAGTCTCCTTCTCTGTAGATTTTCAAAACCTGTCTGGATGTGTTCCTTTGTGACCTGTGCTAGATTATATGGTCCTGCTCTGGCAGGGGGGTTGGACTCAAAGATCTCCAAAGTCCCTTCCAACCCCTGACACCCTGTGTGATACCTGTGTGATACCTGTGTGATCCTTTCTTGATGTGCCTGAACAGCTTCTCTAAGCTGTTCTAAACACAGTATTATTATGCATGTACTTAAAGGTGAGCCATCTTTGCAGTATGGATTTTATAGGATATCCAGTTTGACCAGTGCATGGTGCTATACCTGAAATGCAATAACCAATGTTAATTTTAAGTAAACTTGCACACAAAAATGAAAGTTAAATTGCTGAAGGTTCTTTTCTACTTTTTACGAAAGGAGATAAGTCAGAAAGGAGATTGGACTCTGTGCTTTAAGGGAAGTATAATTTGGAAGGGCTGGTTACTGTGTCAGCAGGTCATGCATCATTGTTTTCCTGACCTGAACAACCTCATTCAAATACTCAGTGAGGGTAGGATTGGCTTTTGAGGCAAATTTGATAGAGAGTGAGGGCTTTCTAATAATTTTCTTTTCCAATGTTCAGTTAGAATACTTTACGACTCATTTCTTTTTTCTCCTTTACCACTTTCTTGTTTGAAACATGTTTCCCCAAATTTCATACTAAATGATCCCTTATCAGTCACAGTGCAGACTGATATTAGTGACTTGTACTGTATGTGAAATAGTTTACAGTTAGAAAAAAAAAAATCATGATCTTGTATTAAGCAAATGGATTGTGTAGGAAAGAGAAGAAAGAATGTATGCAGTCCTCTGATCAAATGGTTGTGTCTTACCACCTGAAGATCCTTTATTAAATAACTGCAGTGTGGGAGTGATGAGTTATGAAGCTCACAGATGCTGGCTTTATCTATTTTGTTTGTCTTTGAATGCGTATATCTCATCAGGTAGCTACTTCTACATATTCTGCCATGCAGTGGTATGGTGAGGATCATGGCAGGCAAAATTTTAACACATTAATTAAAATCATGTTAAATGTTAAACTAAAACTCATATATGTTGGCCAATAATGAATGAGCTCTGCCAGCAATTCCAACTGAATGATCTAAAAATCTATGTAATAAATAATTCAGCTATGTGTGTCTTCTGATTTACAGGAAAATTTGAAGTGCCTTGCAAAATATTTTTCTTAAAAAATCAGCTCAACAGCAAATTTTTGGGGGCGAGGAAAATATAACTCTTCAGCTGTAATGATAAATTTCTTCTTAGGCACTGTGAAAAGGAAAACTGCTTCCACTGTATCTTTCAAAATAGTTTATTTGATCAGGTAATGAAAAGCAATAGTGTCAACAGAAGCTCTACCTAAATGTCAAATTTAGAGGCTTTTGTTGGTTTGTGTTATGACCATAATGTTATTTAAACCCAGGAAGGTTATACTTAATTATAGATACAGCAGTATTTTTGACAGTTCAGCCTCTCTAATGGATTATATTTCCTCATTTAAATATAAGCAGTAGGAATAATAATAACAAAAATGAATCTACAAATTTAACAAGCTTCCTTTTATATGCATAATAACTATCTTTGAAGAAGAATACACACCATGTTGAGCTTTAAAAAACTGGCAATATTTATTAAGCCATAAAAGAGCTTATGTAGCTTTGTGATTATGGACAGGAAAGAATATTTAAAAAGGCAAAGTTAGCAAAAAAAAAGCTTTAAAGTAAGCAGAAATTACATGTCAGTCATAGACATTAAAGCGGGCTGTTTTTAAACTCCAACTGCTAAGCCCTGGGCATGAAACAAGAAAATGATGAGGTAGGCTGAATGAAATGCACACAAATGCTAATGTTTAGAACCTTACCTAAAGTTAAAAATACAAATGCTTGCTTTAAGGAAAAGGTTTCAAATAAAATTAAAGAATCCATCATATAGGTCTGTATGAATATAAATATGCTGAAATCCACACATGAAGAATATGTTAAAGATTGACTTTCTGTTGAAAAATCTTCCTACTGTCTGCTTTAAAGAAGACTGATTTCTGTGTTTTCTGTTACAGGAATGTAGAAAAAAGCCTTTCTTTGTTCAATAAAAACATATGATTTGCTTGGGGAAGGAAGGAACCTGGCAGTGTTCAGATGGGGTAAGATTGTCATCACTGAATACAATACAATCAGCATCAATTGATTTATTTTCTGCTTTTCTGGATGTGTGTTATGGTAAATCACAGCCTTGTTTTTAAAAATTCTGCAGCAGTACATGGACTGAGAGTGTTTCTTAGAATAAATATCAGATGTTACGTAATTAATTATTCAATTTAGGAGATCCCATCTTAATTTCCTTATCTGTGGAATTAAATATATTTACACGTACTATTCTTATAAAGGTACACTTAAGTGCCCATGTTTGTGTGTGTACAGTGTTAGACTGTAATAACTCTGAAAAAAAAAATCAGTCTTTTTATTTCTACTGTGTTCATCTGCAAGATAAAGCAAGATTTCTAAAAATTAGAAAATAGATGTGTGTCATTTAAAAAAAAAAAAAAAAAAAGAAATCAATTTTAAACATTATTACTTCTCTTTCCTGGCCCACAATCCTATTACATACTTCCTTAGACTTAAGAAAGAAGCACAGAGAAATCAAATAAGGGGCAAGATTTCCCAAAACTCACCATGTATTCCTCATTGAAGTGAAGAAACACAGAGGAATCTGGTCACATCTTTTCCAATGCATATGCATTTCCTTCATGGACTCCTCTCCCCTCCAGATCATTTCGCATCCTGACCTAACCCCTCTTGTGTGTGCAGCTGAATTGCAGCCCATGGTCGTTGGCTTTTCCAGAAGGAGGGTTTATGGTTCACCACTTCAAATGCTTTAAAGGGGAGAGCCGATGAAACTGTCAGACCAATCTGAAAAGGAAAGTCTACACTCTCTAGGTGATCTAACTCTCTCCTTTTGGTCTTTACTTACGTGTCTCCCTAAATGATCACTAATTTTAAATACTGAATCAACAAGAATAACAGTGATTCATAACCACCCTGTTATGCTGTTGCATATGCTATTGCTTGTTTTTGTTACTGCTACCATTTTTTTCTTGTTCCGTCATGATTTTTCTGATTTGTTGCATGGCCTTTCTTTTATCCATAGAATTGGTCATGCATGGAACAGTCAGGCTGAAGCACTGCATGGGATCTTTGCATCCTTCCTTCACAAACAGGGAGATAAACCCAGTAGTTTTTGCAACACACAGTTCCATTTTCAGTTTCCTACCATACATATTGAAATTAAATATGTTCAAATGAAAAACCTCTTTTGACACAAAAGTAGGATACTCATCTATATTGCAACAGTTCATTATTCAAGACTGTCTTGAACATATTTATCTTAGATGAGTGTGTGTTCATGCATGTAGGTGTGCGTGAATGTGCATGTGCATCTATCTTCAAAAAAAATTAGAATATGGAAGCAATTAAGGAAAATATGCCATCCAGAATGCTTTCCCTACAACATCCCAAGAAACCAGTTTTAAACAATAAGAGATGGTCAAATTATGGACTCTTTAGTCCATTACTTTATCCAGAAAACTTGAATAAAGGTAACTGAAGTTGACCTAATAATAAGACAGTAAAGTATGTGACTCTTGCAGATAAAACGTATCAGGATATAAAGCCCTGTTGTAATGGCAACTGCTCATCTCCTACCTTTGAAGTGAGTAAGAGCAGTGCTAGCTGTTTGACTGAAATGTTGCAGGCAAGTGTAAACTACAAACAGCAGTTCCAAGAAAGTTGGAGTAACAGAATAAGCTTTGTTCTTCTATAACTGGAAAAGAAATACCATTATAAAGTAATCAATATCTTTTTGATAAAAGAGAGAAAAAGAGAAGAAATACAGCCCTTAATGTTGTTGTTTATGTCAAAAAGAAGTACTTTTATCTTCATGAAAGAAGTAGAAAAACAAAAGTGAACATTCAAAGTTCCAGCATCCATGTCCTTTCATGATCTGACATACACAATGTAATTCGAAGACCATCAGAAGTGAAAGGGCTAAAACCTTCCACAGCACTTCTGCACCTAGAATTCATACTGTCAGACCAGACAAAGTGGTATGCCCATTGTGCTTTACAGTATGTTCTCCCTCACTGTCACTATTTTTTTTTGCTATTAACAGAGGATACCAAGAGCATTGATATACCCTGCCATAAGCATAATAAGCTAACTGCCCTTTTAAGAGGCAGTGCACCCTAAAATAAAATAAAAATTAATTCTAGACTTTGCCACAAAGCAGCATCTGGAGGATTTCAGATTTCTTAAAGAGGCACAGGAAATCATGAACTCAGATATCATACAGAAACTACAAGGAAATGTTTTTAAAATGACAAGTACAATATCTAGGCACTTCACTTGTTCTGTGCTCTGAGCCCTTATTCCCGGGAGCAAAAAAGCCACTGCAGAGGTGCAGCGTGTAATAGGTTCAGGAAAGGTACACATATCACAGTACGTTTCTTGTGACACTGGAAATGTGCTAGATACATCGGCAGAACTACATAAACTTGAATTCAGACAGAAAGATTCACCCCCACAGGTCTTTTTTCACAAGCTTTCTGAAGGTGATATTTCATCTCATGAATTTTCATCACAAAACACATTTCACTCTACACAGATGAAAACTATTTTCTTAAATACATGCAGTGAATATTCGTATCTGAAATTTGTAAACATTTATCAAGCAAAAGAATAAAGTAAAGCCGTGTACTCTATTGCATCAATCACAATTAACAGCTATAACTCAAACATCGAGCCCTTGTGAAGGCTGCATATGACTTGTGGAGAATTCTACAGAAATAAAACATGACACTTATATAAGAAAATATAAAAAAAAGGGGGGAAAAATAGACTAAACCAATCATACCTATTCATATAGAAATCATTAACTGGACACAAACACAAATGCTAGTCCTGCACTAGTGAACTAATTAGTGCCAGAGTGTGTTTTTTTGGGCCAGTGTGTCAAAGACCTGCTGCCACATCCTTATCACTAAGCAAGCTCTCTTAGACACTAAAACTCTATGCTTACACACTGCACTCCAGATTTTGGGGTGAACAGTAGGAGGCAAGAACAAAGCTGTACCATAGACCTTTCTAACATTAGTGTAATGATGGCTTTCTGGTGCTTGCCTCCATTCCTTAGCAATATTTACTTTGCTGTTACAGAATTAGTGTGAAATCTGTTGGATGTTAGTTATTGTGAATGTTGCTTAATGGCAGTCAGTGGTATAATTTACTGTAATCTTCAATTCAAACCCATTTTATTTTAAGAAGTGACCAATTCCTGTTTTCAAAAATGCCCTTAAGGCACTGGGAACTTAGGTCTGACTAACTGTAGGCTTTCTACATAATATTTTATTCAGAAATGGGGTGTTCGTGAATTTTTTCGTATTCTGTTTGGAAATTCAACTTACTGGGTGTCCTACTGTGCAAGGTACATGACAAGCTTTATATAGAGATCACAGTCCCAGAACCAGTCACTTACAAGCCAAAAAATAAATTATATAATTGAAGGCTTACACAGGCAGATAGAAAGGAAAATAATAGTAATTAAAAAAAAAAAGACAAAACACAAAACCTGGTTTGGACATTGTATAGTGGAAGCATGAACTGCATAAGAATTAGATCATTGAACCTGAACAAATAGCTTAGAGACAAAAAACTAGCAATCCATGTTTTTCAAGAAAGAAAAAAAAATCCTGTGTATTCTAGAAAAAAATCTCTTCCTAATGAATTTAAGTAGAGAGGAATCCTCTTTTAATATAAACTTCCTCACTTTTCTCCTTCACATCTTTCTTTTATAAACTTGTCCTCCTTAAAAAAATTTACATTTATTTGGAATATATTTACTTAAATGTCAGCAGCAAGACATAGCAAAAAAAGTTATGTTTGTTTGCCTTTCTCTTCATCTATCATGAAAAAGACAAAAACATATTGAAGATGCAGGAAAAGGGAGGTTATTTTATCACCTTAATATATTCTCTGACATTTTGATAGCTGCTTATTTATGTAATTTTTTAATTCTTTTCCACGTTAATAGGAAGACAGTTTATAATATGTCTTTCTTTGGAAATATGTCCCTTTTCAGATAAATCTAGTCAGTCATTGTTGTTTATTTTCTTTCCCATCTCTTAGCATTATCTGCAGTTGCTCTTCATGTTTTGTTCATATTGGCTAGAAGTTTCAAGGGCATAGCCTTTTTTTTTCAGTAATTCTTTAAAAAATTCCTTCTAGCAGAGTTAGTGATTGTTTCCTTTACTATGAATCACAAAATCTTTTTTTTTTTTTTTGTTTGAAATATAAAGAATTTTGATTCCAGATTTGGTGAATGCCATAATAAGATTACCTTTTTAAAATGATTGTTATTTCTTTTCTCTTTGCTTTAGGAAACAGGAAATTCTTCAGAGTTTAAAGTGCAAATAAGTCACACAGCTATTTCAAAAAGGTACCCGTTACAGATTTGATATAACCAATATCATCACACAAAATTGTGGTATTGCAATACCGTCATGGAGAGTCATCTGCAATGTAGCTGACTGATTTTAAAAGTTAATGAAATCGATCAGAATATTGATAAAAATAATTTGGTTAGGCAGTCCCAAAGTATAATACATGTTCTTTCTAAAATCTGGAGTGACTGAAGATAGTGGATATGTAAAACCTGCTTCTCAGCAGTTTTCCAGTTTCATGTGGAAAATATTTTTGCAAATAAGTTTGTAGCTTTGGGATGAAAGGAAATTTTTTTAGACTTGTCTCCAATTTGTGCTTATAAGATCACCTTAAATTAGGACCTATGCTGGCACTATGAATATGTACATTTTTTTTCAACTAAACACAGCATGTAAAAAAAAGGGGAAGTATCTTATTAAAACAGTAGATTTATCAAAATAATTAGGTGTATAGCACAAATGTATTGGGTTTTAACAGTATCTCAAGGGTGATTTGATTAGTTTTTCAATCAAGTGAAGCTGAATTTTCAAAGCTTTAATGAACATGGAATATTCTTTTCACAGTAACAATTCCTTCTCCCTCTTCCTCAAATGAACAGTTTTGCTTAAGAAAACAAGTTGGTAAGTCATAAGTGCAACTGTGCTCTCTCAGTGGTAATGAAAATGTGCAGATGGAGAATCAGTTCAGATTGTGAGTTAACGCAGACATCTCAGTCTGTCAGGAGAACTGTAAATCCTATAGAAAAGATCTGCAACCAAATGAAACAGATTTTGGCTATTCTCCTGCCCTAGATGGGTGCTGTAAAGATACCCATGAACTTTTTATTATTCAACAGAAAATACACAGAAAGAGGGAGACTCAGCACCCTGCAAACTCTGTGGCATTTTATTACTCCACTTTTGCTGGAGAGAAGATAGTTATTTTGTACTAATTTCTGTCAAAGTGCCATCATTTTTTAGTGGTAGGAATATACCATGGTCTCTAGTTCTGACTGAAAATACAGACAATTGGAAAACTTCCTACGTCCTTGGTTTATCAAGTGATGATTTTGAGACAGATTGAGCAAGAGTGCTATTAAAAAATTCCATTTTGCTCTCATGGCACAATAGGCAAATGATAGTGGTCCATACTGGTAAAACTAAGAAAAATTTATATCTAAAATTAAATTATTTCACAAAAAAAAAAATGAGCGAGATACAGGATTCTGTTTGCAGGTACTGTTCTCTCCTTTTTCTTTAGCTCTTGAGAAAAGCACCACCTTCATTAAAAGTATCTTGTTAATACCATATTCTTAGTCACAAATGTTTCCTTTTAGACTGAAATTCAGTTAGCAAACCTATTTTGGTCCATATGGAATTGGCTTAATTAAGACAGAATAGTATTTTGGACCAAGCTAATTAATAGCTTAGGAATGGATTCAGCTTTAAGATTTTTAGTCGTCTCTTAAAAATACAGTCTCTCAGAGGGAGACAGCTGCTCACCATTGACATGCAAGTCTAATACATTCAGTTTGAAAATGAACTCCAGCTCAGCTTTGCCACTGCATGTACTGGGAGTCTTTTAGTTCCCTGGGTATTTCTAGTGCTTCTTCCTCCACCTACTTGGTTCCCAGATCCTAAAACAAAGTTACAGAAGAACTGGTGTGATTGTTGGTGACCAAATTCATGGTGGAGTAGAAAAGGGCCAGGAGAAGAGTGGGCTGAAAGTGTTATCCTGCCATCTCCCATGGAACTGCAGCATGGCCACTGATGTCCAGGGACTGACAAGGTGAGGTGGATTCTGCTTCCTTCAAGAGGGAGGGAAAGATAAAAGAGGTAGCAAATAATATAAATGGGACTTCCATTACTTTCCTTCTTTTATTACTGTTCAGGTTACAAAACCCATATGGTCTCCTATTACTTGATCATTGTTTCTCCCATTTTCCTTCCAATATATTAGTTCTGTCCTCCCTTTGTTATATTGCATATATGATCGCAAGAACAGGATATCATGTTTAAATATACTTGTGCTTTTCTAATAGCACCCCTACATGAACTGGGGCCCCTCAAGAGGGTGTAGATTTGCATAAGCTATTGAACCTTGAATTTGCTTACTTTGGTTAAAGTCAGTTAACAAGTTATAGTATTTGAATTAGTTATGTAGCCCTCCAGCTTGTGACTTCTGGAATTGTTTTGAATCACTACTCTTTCACATAGAAGGTATGTGACTGACCTTGCAGCTTCTTGTTGTCTTAATATCATATTCTCTACTGGGAAAACTTCATTCTCTCTAGTGGAAGTCAAAGGTCAAATCCTGAGTGGATCAAGCCCTTAGGCAACAATTGTGATGGTATAAATTGTCTGCAATTATTGCCAAATATATATATTTCTTGCCTGTATAGATGCTAAGGTTTTAAAAACACATACATGAATCCTCAAAACTCACTATAGCATGTGAATACTTATATATCTAATAATTCTGGTTTGAGTGACATATGGATGCTTCATTAGAGTAGCCATATTATATTTATGACTCTTCTGAGGTTCATGAATTATGCTAGCAATGATCTTTTCTACTAGCAAACATAAAATTCATTAATAAGTTAACATTGTGGTTACTATAGAGAAGACATTGCTAACGTAATACAGATTTTAAATACTTCCTTTTTTTTTCTGTG
Source organism: Ceryle rudis (assembly GCA_033439905.1). Lineage (NCBI taxonomy): Eukaryota > Metazoa > Chordata > Aves > Coraciiformes > Cerylidae > Ceryle > Ceryle rudis. The sequence continues at coordinate 22,208 of JAAGNO010024649.1, forward strand.
ATGTTATTTGTAACTTCTTTTGGATTATGCACCACAAAAATTTGCTAATTTTTTTCTCACTGCAGTATGTTTTTGTGGTGGTACCTTACAGTTTTAGTTCACGCTTCTTACTACAAGAAAGGCTTCTGAAAAAGTTAATAAAGAAATTACTATCTTATATAGGTTTTTCTGTTAAATCAAGACTGAAGAAAAATGTTTGCAGAGGTGACAGCTTTCACATTTTGTTTCTTTCCTTGGTCAGAGCTCCTGCTGCTGCATAGCTCTCTATGTAAACAGTTTGCTTGAAAAATTGTATTTTTTTTCTTGGTATTTTATTTCACTTTCAATTAATCATGCCTTTGCTTTCAAATTTACCAAGATTAAAAGTATACTTAAATTAATGTCAACTTTAGATAACTATTATAAAGTCAGGAACTTGCAATCTATTCTATTAATGTCAAATATATCTAGTAAAGTAGGAAGAAGAATGCAGGAATAGGAATTTTGGGTGATTTGACGTTTTTTTACTACTTTGCTGTAACTTCCCACATGACAGTAAACAAGCTTTTGCTTGTCCACATTCTCTGAAATATTTAAGTGCCAAATTCCCATTGAAATCAGTTAGTTATGTATAGCTAAGCATTTTTAAAAGATATCACTCTCAGTTTCCTATCTACAAGGTAGGTTATTCAGACAGGAGGTATCTTTAGATACCATAACCTATGTGTCCTTGTAGCAATGAAGGCACATCTTCCTGGGGTGAACAGGTAAGAATGCTACCAACTGGTCAAGGGAGGTCACTGTTCTCTACTAAGCACTGCTGAGGCACATTTGAAGTGCTGTCTCCCTTTTCTACACTCTATTATAGGGAAATGGATGTCCCGGAGCAAGTCCAGCAAAAGGACACAAAGATGATGAAGGAATGGAAATCTCTGTTATATAAAGAAGGTATGAGGGAGCTGGGACTTTTCAGCTGGGAGGAGGAAATGCCCAGAAGGGATATTATCGATGTGTACATATTCCTGTTTGGATGGTATAAATGTGAGCTAGACTCTTCTCAGTGGTGATCACTGAAAGGACAAGAGGCAGTGGATGCAAACTAAGATACAGGAAATTTCATTTTAACACCAGAAAAACACTTTTACTGTGAGAGTGTTCAGAGACTGGTACAGGTTTCCGAGAAAGACTGTGAACTCTTCATTCTTGGAAATATTCAAAACCCAGATGGACATAGTCCTGATCAACCTGTTGCAGCTCAGCCTACCTTAAACTGAGAGCTGGACTAGACAATTCCCAGAGGTGTCTTCCTACATCAACTACTCTGTGATTTTGTGATTCTGTGGTGAAATACTTCCCATGTTTGAGTTAGTTGAGGAGAAAGGGAATTAAAGAATGAAAAAATTCTATAAAAGAATGCCTCATAAGCAGAATTTGTTTAAAATATAAATATACACTTTTCTGAGTATGCAGTTGAACTGTTCAACAAATAATTCAATACCTGGAAAAAAAGTGTGAGACCTTGACTGTTCCTCGAGATTCCTATTAATTAAAAAAATTGAGGATATCTTTTTGCTCATTCTCATTTCCTCTTGTTCTCTCAAAATTTTGTTATGCATCCCTCTGAAGGGGTTATATATTGTATAAAACTTTAGACATGACTGTGTATCATCACTGCCTTTTACCTATTATCTCGAGAAAAAGAAAAAAGTCTCAAGATACAAGTTATTGGTAGAAAATTAAATAATACATATGCTCAGAGACAAGAAATCAGTCAGTACAGCAGTGCTTATGATGTAGAGCAATTGTGCAGTTTTAGAAGACTAAAAAAATTTAGGAGTAGGAAGGAAGCAGTACATTTTTGCTGAGACATACCAAAAAGAATGATGACACTTAAGTCTAGTGAAATGATAAAATTATTATTATGTAAATATGAACATGAGTTGGAATGTACTGAACCCTTAAAGCAGGTGAATACTGTATTTTTAAGGGATTTTAAATAAATCTCAGGGAATCTATATAGACCTGGAATTACAACTGTCACTTATGGGAAACTCAGTCACATTTTGAACAAAGGTATTAGCATAAAGTGACAAATGAAAGTTTCAGCATCTTACTTTCTGCTTTTGAGATATGATTGTCAAAGAAAATAGGACATTAAAGAGATTTTTTGCCAAACTGAATTGTTACAGATGATTGCTGTGAATCAGCTATGCCTTTTTTATGACCAGAAAGAACAGCAGAATGTTTTCCAGGAATATAAGACATCATTTGGGTTGGTATTTTATACCACCAAGATGATCAGGTAAAGAAAACTCAGGTCTGTGAGACATATATGGGCAAGATACAATAACCATAGTTAGCCTCATATCAAGTAATGAGGTCAATCTAGTTGTAAGGACATGGCAGGTAGCACATGTTTGTGAACATGGTTTGATAATATAAAAGTAGTGTATGAATTCAATAGAAAATGCTAATTGGCTAAGAAAAAACTGTGCCAGGCACCATGCTAACAATTAGATATCGTTGGACAGTTTAATTTACTAAGATAGATACAGGTGGAGGTTCCAGCATCTATTCTGGTGATAACTATAGATGTCCTGACTTTGAAGCATTCTGGTCACTGCTTCACGTACATAGGTACCTGGCTAAAAATATTATCTGTTCCTTCTCTCTGGTATCACACCATCTCTTTGTTTTCATTCCACAGTGCCCTCATTCTCAGGAGTCTAAAGTGTTCAGTGTGCTTTTTACACAGTGTCATGGTTTAGGCCCAGCCAGCAACTGAGCACCATGGAGCCACTCACTCACTGCCATCCCCACCCCCCACTTCCCCTCCCTGATGGGATGGGAGGGAAAATTGTGAGAAAAAGGCAAAACTCCACAGTTTGAGATTAGGAGAATTTAAAAGAACAACACAAAGAGAGAAGAAATCACAGTAATAACAATAATACTAATGAAATCATATACAAAATGAGTGCTATACTATGCAGCACTCGGCACCCAGACCCCTATCCCTACAAACCAATGCCATGCCCCAAACCCTGGCTTTGCTCGGCTATCCCTTCCCTTAAGTAGCAGGCATGATGTCAGAATGGTATCGAATATCCCATTGGCTGGTTCAGTTGGCTATCCTGCCTGTGGCTCATCTCAGGTTCTTGTGAAAATTAACCACGACCTAACTGAACCCAGGACATACAGTATGCTTTTGGGATCCCTTCTTCTGGTCCCTTAACAGATCACAACTCTGTAAGAGCCTAAACTGCACAACAAAACAGAGATGCAGCACAGTCCTAGAGAATCAGGCTTTGTGAACACCTGCTTTTTCTTTTTTTGCCTTCTTCTGCTCTCCATTCACTACAGAACATAGCTAAAATGATCTTTTATTTTAGAAGATCATAGTTTTAGTGTATCTTATAGCTTCTGTCTCCTTTCCACGCTAAACTACACCTCCACTATATCAGAGAGTAGTAAGAAATTGGGTGATCCAAGGTGATCCAAGACAGAATTGATGATGAAATCGCATTCTCCTTCATCTATGTGCACTCTTGGAAGATGGAGGTGTTGTCAAGAACAGTATTCATAGCCACTTCAGCAGCTTGTTACTAATTTTTTAACCTCCCCTTGTGTCAAGGCAAGATATTTTTCCTGTTTTCTCATCTTTATACAAGCTTTTTCTAACTTCAGTACTTTGACATAGTGAGGGATGGCCCTTAGTGAGATTATTAAACATATTTTTGGGGTAGATTTGCATTTATTGATTTACAGGATTTTCAGATTAAAACCCAGGCAAATTGAAAGAAATGTACCCAGGCCCAGCCTGAACAATGCTAATTCTTAATTCTTTAGCAGTGTAAATTTCAGTTTCAGCAGTTAAAGAAGTCTAAAAGTCCATTTCAGGGAGATGGGCAGGGGAAGGGAATTTTGTTTACGTTTTAAGTTTTGTGTGGGGTTTTTTTGTGTTATTTTGTGGTTTTTTTTTTGTTTGTTTTTTTTTTCCTGTAGAGAAAAGCACTCTTGACTGGGGAAGATATAATCATGTAGTTAGCAGTGTGCCTCACATTACACCCATGAAAATGTTGCCAAGCTAGACTGAATTTTCAATATAGGCATATTGCAGCTTAACACCTGGACCAAGGATGCTAAAAGTTGGCCACCAGCAGTCTCACAGAGCTTGCTGCACTGAACTAAAGCACTGAACTAAAATTTCAGTGAAGCTTTCTGCCTCCAGAAAACAGAACAAATAATTTTCTGACATTCATTGTCCCTTTAGTAAGCAGTATACATAAATGGACTAAAGGAGAGGCCAGACAGGAGCATAGTAGTATCTCATGAAGTTACTATATTCCTAAGAGTTACTATGGTCAGTAGTTACTTCAGTTAGTCCAGACAGAATCTGGATGCTTAAGTTTTTAATGTGTTCTGTATTTCTAATTCAAAAGAGAAAAGCCAAAATGTTCTGAGGTTTAAATTTAAATTTAAAAAAAAAAAAAAAAAAAAAAAAAATTAAAACCCATTGCTTTTTTTAGTTATCTCCC
>JAAGNO010024654.1:0-24512 GCA_033439905.1 Ceryle rudis
TCCTTTCCTTTCCTTTCCTTTCCTTTCCTTTCCTTTCCTTTCCTTTCCTTTCCTTTCCTTTCCTTTCCTTTCTTTCCATTCTTTCTTTCATCCATTCTTTCTTGCATTCTTGTCTCCTCACGTCTTTGCTCAGAGTGAAGGAACCAGACTGTGGGCTCTGGGGGTTTCTCTATTGCTGTTGGGGTCATTTGGCTCCATGGAAATGGGGTTTGCAGCGGTTGGAAGTGGGCAGTGTTGCTGCCCTCAGATGGTACTTCTCAGAAAATAACCATCACAAAAATTATTATAATTCACCAGCTCATGATATTTCACAAGCAGATGAGCAAAAGGCCTGGGGTGCAAACCCCACGGCAGCCATGGGGGTGGTGAAAAAACTGGTGTTTGTGGGCACATGGTGCATGGACTTGTGACTACACCATGTCACAAGCTTTAGCTCATCAGCTCGCCAAAGACTCTGTTCGGATTAAGAAACCAGATTAGACTCTGAGGCACTGCTGTGCTTTTAGTTTCCCTGTGAAAAAGGGAAACTTGCCCAAGGAAAAGCTCGGCAAATCTTCAACAGCCTGTTCCAAAGGTTAAGGCAAGTTGGAGAAATCTCTGATATCTGCCAAGGGTAGGACCAGGTACCTGTGTTTTCCCATAGAAAAGGTTCCCAGCTTTGTTTCTGTGTGAGCACGTAGGTCTGTCCTTGCCTTTAAAAGTAGGTTGGAGCACCGACTTTTTGACATGTTTCAATGTCAGAATTCCAACTTTTCTCATCATGTGCTATTATAATTGATTATAACATCTGTTTGCTAACTGGAATGTTAATAAAATCCAGCATTTTTTTAAGAATTCTTTCCCAGCCTTTAAGAAAGCTTTACAGTAGTGGCAGTAAAGCAGATGTTTTTGTTTAAAATAGTATATAGATGTGCATGAAAACTGACCGTGGAAAAAACTTGCTGTACTTTCATCTTTACTGTCTTTCAGTAACTTGCCAAGCCAATCATCTCGGTTTAGAAGCCGGATTTTATTTATTTTTTTTTTCTGACAGAAATGCACCATGAAATCTGAAAGTGAAGGTGAGACCCATCTGCCCAGTAGTCAAATGCAAGATCAGAAGAGAGGGCTTAAACACTGGTCCAGAGCCATACACAGTTGTTCCCCATATGACACTCATGTATTCTTTGTTAGATCTTGATTTTTATGCTGTCATGATTTACTTGTACGAACTTATAAATGTCACTGCTCCCATTTTAAAGCTGTTTGATTTCCATATATATTCACATTTCCATATAAATATGATTAACATTAAGAACAGTTTACATATATATCATCCTTCTTATCACCATTATAAGATATTTAATTTCCAAAGGCTGAAGAGAGACTCATACATGAGAAAATGGTAAAAAACCCGCAACAAACAGAAACTTTAGCCTACATTTATAGGTATAACTTGTCCAAATGTAGCCTTCTTTAACTGCCATCTATGACTTCTACCAGACATTTTATCTTGTATTCCCCTCTGTACCATGCAAGGTTGGATTTTATGTTGACCTTTTGATGTGTGGACCTTCAGGGAGTCCTGATGGCCCCACTTGGTATGCCTGTGTGTGGAGCACAAGGGGCATTTCTCTTGGAGGAAGCTCATCTAAAGTTAAACTCTCCTGGAGCTCACCTCATGTGCTGTGTCAGCTAATGGACTCTCAATGTACAAGGCCAAGCAAAAGTTAATTTGAAGAAAAACTTCCCCAAGTGCTTACAGAGTGGATGTTATCTCTTGAGCAGTGACTTTTTTGCATTGCAGTTCTGCACCAAGCGCCTTGTTAATGCAGACATAGCCGAAGTCACAGACCTTAGAGAAACCTTAAGTTCTGCTGAAGGCCAGATTATTCTACTCAAGTAGTCTTTGTATCTTGTTGGGATCTTATTGCTTTTCTATATTTATTTTATTCACAGTTCCCAGGTGGTCCCTGCACACCCCTTGTTGTCCTATGAGGACTCTTAAAGATCAACTGTTGTCCAAACCCACACTTTCTTCTGGTCGTAATGTGCAGAAAAGGTCCTTTCCATTGTAACCTGACAGAATCTCCTTACAGCCACGGGGGTGGAGTGTTCAGGCATCCAGGTACCAAATGACACCATGGATAAGGCAAGCCCAGCTCCTTCTTCTGCTGTTCCTTCTTTTGCTTTCAAAGACCGACAGTAACAGAACATCTGTGTATATAAAAGAGCCAGATGTGACTTGAATGCCATCAGGGAGCTCAGTTCCTGAGCAGGAGGTGACATGTCCATAGCTACGTCACAGAGTGGAGCTCTGTCTTCTGATTTTTGTAAAAACAGCAACTTCCACAGCAGTTTTATTTACCTTGCTCATACTTTACCAAAATAGAGATGAATGTTCTGAGCTGGGCCTGTAAGTCAGCCAGTGTATTTCTTTATATATTTTAAAGCAATGGAAGGTTTTGTTTGACTGAGCAATGGACAAACTGTGTTTGACTAACTCTAATCTGAATTTATTGTCAACACAGATTCCTTAAATGTGTAAATATTAGGCTAATAATAGTATCCTTTCACTAAATCAAAACAACTTGCGGAAAAGTTCATACCTTTATCTTCATGGCCACCCCAAAATCATCACTAATGTCAGTGGACTTTCTTGCTGAGGGAAGACTCACTAAACTGATTTCACTCACTTAATATTTAAAAGGTTTCTTGGAAATGCGGAAAATTAGGACAGTCTTAAAAGTAAAAATTAAGGGCAAAAATTCTGTTGAACGTGCCACCCTCATTACAGGATTGCAGCAATATGGATGCATTTGGATACATGTGTCTCTATACATACCTCAAAGAGAAATGGAATTGAAATATATGTGTATATAGAAAGATATGAAAATTAGTTTGGGCTTACATATTAATTAATAAAGAAAAAATCCCAAAGTAAATCCACAGAGTTCAAAATCCATCAATACTCCAAATATTTGTGGATGCATTTGACATTTTTGGAAAGTTCTGCAGGCTTCAGGTGGCTTTGAAGGGAAACAACATTGGAATGCTATCTTTTGCGCCAGAAGAATTCCTCTGGTTTACATATTTGCAACTGAGTTAAAGAAAATGATTTCTAATTATTTTTATTTCTTTGCTAAGGTCTTGGTTTGGGGTTTTCATCAATCGGTTCCCAAAAGTCGGCTGCTGAATGATTCACTTTGACGTTGCTGCCCTCCAGTGGTTTTGTTAAGGTTTCTATGGATCCAGGAGAGCCTTTAAAAACAAACATTATGTTAAATCTTTGTTCTAATCAGGCAACCGAGCGGGTAAAAACGCTTCCATCTCAATCTGTCCTACGCTCTGACCTGCGTATTATGTAAAGTGTGTTTATTCACTACACCGGCAAAACTATTTATTATCCCCTGAGTATTACAGATGTGGCCAAACAGGTATCACTGGAATGCGGGGCTCCTTTGCATGTTACCGTGAGTGTCCCAACGATCAGCTAAACCCAGCATCCACGTTCAGACTTTAAAACCCGAGTAAAATTTGCAGACATGACAAATGGAGCAATAACCTTTCAGTTCCAGGTGAAAGATGCCAGACAGCTGTTTCTGAAGCTGGCTTCTCACCTTCCACTGCTTCCTTGTCCTACCAGAGCTAGTTTCTTCAGCTCTCCTAGTTAGTTTAAAGCCTAACCTTTTGTTACAGCTCTTGCCTTGCTGGCTGCACTTAGATCATCTCTGATTCTCTTGGAGACAGTTTGAAATAACCTGTAACTGGAAGTTCCACCTGGATATTCTTCATCTTGTGTGGTGTGATTTTCTGGCTGTCGCCTGACATGAGTCAACCCTTTCACTTGGTTCCAGTTTACTCTTCTGAACTTCAGGCTTCTCTTTGCTTCCCACACCTCTCTCCTGTATCTACAAGTCTGTCCCTCACTAAAACATGTCAGTGGGGATTGCTGTGCTTCTGCTGAGATACTTAGGCTGTAATTTCGCTCAAGCCCCGTGGGATTTTACAAACCAGACACACCCGACATGTAGGAGAAGCATGTGGAAAATGCATACACAAAGGAGCCAGTCATTCCTTTCGGACAGTGTCTGGCCAGATACAGCGCTCTTGAATTAAGCTGGAAATGGGCTACGCCTCCCCGCAGAGATCCAGCTGGAGGCTGCAGTGCTGGTGTGACACTGGGGCTCTCAAGCAGAGCAGAACAAGGGGTTCATACTCCATGTTCACCAACATGTTTGGAGAGTTATTGAACTACAGAGTCTGCCTGACCTCCTTTTGTCAAAAGCGATTACATTTACCCAGGAATGTGATTTGTTAAGGAAACAGTTAACCAAAACAGTTTACCCAGCACTGTCTTGTTACAGTTAGTGGTTTTCATTCTACGCTTCATGACTAGCTAGGGGTCCACCAATTATTTGTTAGGAGTCTATGAAAGCTGACAAGGAAAGCAGTCTCTGGTTAAATTCACAACCCAATATTTCAGAGAATCACAGAATGTTAGGGATTGGAAGGGACCTCGAAAGGTTTCTGTTTCCAGATAGGTCTTCATTCCCCAAATTAAAAAATAAGGTTAGCATTTTCACAGTCCAGATTATCTTCTTCTGTTACCATAAAGACTCTTCCCAGGGGTCTTTTTGGTAAATGAATCAATTTTTTGGCACCTCATCTACATGGTGGTGGACCACAGCCTTCATCTCTCCAGATCTTAAAGACTTGGCTGTAACAAAAAAGATTTAACTGATGCTTAACAGTCTTCTCCAGGGACATCACTGGGGAGGTGTCTGTTCCCCACACCTACATTGCAGATTCCAGGTTTGCATAGAAACATATACATATTATTTATATACATAAATATATATGCATAGACTAGGTTTGTGTGAGCTTCTTCTGTCCTGGAAGCAATCTAGCATGGCATGGCATAAATCCACAATAGATAATTTATGCTGCTGGCAATAACCCACTGATTGACTCTTTTTAGTAGGAAATATGGTTCTTTCTTCCCTTGATTCCCTTACAGGTTTCAGTTTCTTTTGGAAGTTCTTCTTCTCCTTACACAGCTGCCAGGTTTTCTAAAGAAACCTTGGAAGAGGAGAAAGTTTCAGTCTGTTCCTTCTACTTTTCTCCCTACCCTTGGGAGCTCCTGTCTGAGGGCACCCTACTACTTAACTTCTTACCCCCTTGTGACTTAACTGGCTGGGCTCACTCAGCCAAGCCATGGCTGTCAGAAAACTATGCCTTGTCTTGTGCTGTCCCAGTGCTCTTAGGACAGTGCTATCTACAGTTGCCTACATTTAGGTAGGACCATAGAAGATGCCCAGTGGTACATAATACACTTGTCAGGGACTAGCAGACATTGATACAGGATCTGCCAGCCTTCTGGACCAGCAGCAGAAGGCCAGTATGGCCTGACACTGAGTGTTACAGTTTAGTGTGGAATTCATTACAGTGTTAAGTTTGACCCAAAACCAACCAGATTCCTAGCTCAAGAAGAAGTGCTTGCATCTAGGGGACTTCTTATTTTTCATATACAGCAGAAAGTGAATTCTTCTTTTATTTCCACTTGGCCTTAAAAATACACACACCTGCAGCTCCAAAGTGCATCCCAGAATAGAAAGTGAGAAAACCCCTTCAAAAGGTCATTTTAACCTGGGCCGTGGCTCACACCTTGGAATGAAAAGCCTCAGGTCTGCATCCTCATTGAAGTTGAGGAATGTAAGGCATAAACCAATGAGAACATGTCCCATCATGTCCTAATGGTGAGTTGTTTTGCCACACTACATGGTTGCAACACTTTTAAGTGAAACTGTTCAATAAGCAGCCAAAGCTGGTTTGTTGGCTTGTCTTCTGCTTTGGCAGAGCAGCCCTTGCTACCATTCATCTGAAGGAGGTCCACCGATAGGAATGTGTCGGGTATGAGAGCAATTTCTATAGAAAAATAAATGTCCATGGAGAGGACAAGGGGTGATAGTTTTAAACTAAAAGAGGGGAGATTCAGACTAGACAGAAGGAAGATTTTTTTTTTAAGCTGAGGGTGGTGAAACACTGGCCCAGGTTGCCCAGAGAGGTGGTCGCTTCCCCATCCCTGAAAACATTCCAGGTGAGGATGGTTGGGTCTCTGATCAACCTGCTCTAGTTGCAGATGTCCCTGCTCCCTGCAGGGGGGTTGGACCAGATGACCTTTAAAGTTCCCTTCCCACCCAAACCATTCTATGATTGATTCTCACCTTCTGCTCCATCAAACAAGTTGGCCAGAGAGAGTGAGGAGGGTGAAGTTTTCAGGATTCAAGGATCACACGGTGGGCACAAGGGTGGCTGATGGTATAATTTAGACTGTTTGGATGAGGGAAGCTCTGAGGAGCTTAGGGAGGTGATTCAGGTGCCACAAACTCAAAGGCAAGGCCCAGACCACAACTTCAGGGTTTTCTTCCCTGGTTTTTGCAGGGCCCACAAGCTTGTAGCTGGGATCCTACCAGTATATATTAATAGTAATTGAGTAGATCTGTGTTTTAGTTTCCAGGTATTGTTCCCACAGGCACGTCTGCAGCAGCTGCAGAAACCAGGTCTCCTGCGATCTGGGGGGGTGCAGGTCTGTGTAAAGGCTTTGCTGGTTTAGGTGCCCTCCAGCAGGAGCAGGAAGGAAATGAGTCACTTAACCTTTCTGCTTTGGCTGCACCAGGCTTGCAGAACTGATGAGGAGGCACCAAAAAACAATAAAATACTTCCTCAACGGACAGCTTTTATGGTTCTTTCTGCACCCTGATATCCTCGTGGTGTTTTCTTTTCAACAATCCAAATAACCAACCAGCCAGTGGAATGTGGCTGCACTGGGTTCTACTGAGAGTAAAAAGGTTTGATTTTTGGAAGTAGCAGTTGCACCTTTATATGTAAACTTGAGTGCTAGTTTGCATTTAAACCCAAGGTTCATTATTCCCTTTGTGCTAAAGTTGTAATATGTGATCTCAGACTCACAACACTACCTCTCTGAAGGGTATTTATTTTGAGATACTTCAGCATCTTAATTTGGTCCTCTCCGTTCTTTTCAAAGGCTCCTCTGTCTTCAGTGACAGTTTATTGAACTGTGCTCCTAACTTTCATCTTATGAAATGAAACTAGGTACTAAAAGAAGCTAAATTAGAGGTTATGAATACTCTTTTTCTGAATGCATTTGATGAGATTTTATGAGTTCATCCTTTTATTCACTTAGGAAATATATTAATCTAAAAATTAATCTAGTAATAACTTGTCACCTTGTCTGAATTTTTTTGTGGTGTCCTAAACGATTTCTGTGTGTGTTTTTTTTTCCCTTCATCTCATCTTTGGCTTTTCAAAGAGCATGGCTGATTATAAATTTAATACCAAAACTGCTGGCTGTTCTGACTTGGGGAGACACAGGAATTCTTTGCATGCTATCTGCATAAACATCTGCTCTGGAGATGTTAGCAATTCAAGAATGTTTTTTGTACTCTACATGAATTGTTCAGATGGGGGTGGAGACGTGTCTGATGTCACTGAGCTTGTGTGAATTGTAGCTTTAACTCTGGGTTCAGAAATAAAAATGCCTTACTTGTAACGTCACTGATTAGCTGTGTTGCACACTCTGGAATCACAAGATCCTTGTGTGGTGGTTTAAACTTGTGGGACAATTTGTACCTAATAGGATTTTCTAGAATGTGCAAAATGAAATTCAGACTTTCCATATTTTCTGTGCATTTAAAATTCATATGAACTGGCTATGCTGAAAAAAAGCTGCAATTAGGTAACGATATGAACAATTACATCTAATTATTGTGATTATTCCAGTTACGGAGAATTAAGCTGACAGATGAAGCATATTAAAAAGAACCATTATGACATTAATCACCAACCCTCCTCCATACTTAACTTGTATACCCCGGTGCTATTGGCTGTAGAGAGGCAACAGTGCAAGGAGGAAGAGGAGCGTGTGAAGCATTCCTGGCAGCAGCTGACTTTGCCTAATGACTGTGGTCTTTTCAGGTTAGAAATGGGCTTGCTAACCTGGATGGTAGTGGTTGTGAAGCTCTGTGGGTGTCTCAGCTCCGTTGTAATCTAGGGTATACTGGAATGAGCCACTAATGGATAAAAGTGGCAGGACCCTGGGACCAGTCTCCTGATGTTCCTTGCTACCAGGGATAATCACTCCGAGTAATGTTTTTGTACCAGTAAGTCTAGTACCTCACCAAGTTCCCCAATTAGGTTATTGTTTCTCATTCACGCAACGTTAACTTCATCTCACTGGTGGGATTTACTAAATCATTCACTCACATAACTCACGGACAGTTGTCTAGTGTTGTGTGGCTGATCTGTGCTGTTTACTGATGCACTGAACTGGGAAGTTGATGAAAACTATGTGTGACATTTTCTTTGAGCTTCTCTTTCACTAATAGATGAGCTTTTCATAGCTTTAAAAGAAGTCTCCGGGGTCTTTTTTTCCCCCAAAAGTCTTGCTAGTAAGTGTTTAAGACTAAATGTACTTTTCTGTACAGCTCTCTGGCAAAGACATTTTCATTATCCTAGAATCAAAACATTTAAAGTCAGGGATTTCAACATTAGAGGGCTCACTTAAACCTAAATTTGTTAAAGCATAGAAATGCACAAAAATGTCTCTCCGACATTCATAAATCTAACCTGTAGTGACAAATTAGGAGAACAAATATGAAATAAAGCTTTCAACACAAATTAAAATTAGCCTGAAGACAAAATGAGTGAGATGTTTAAACCGTACCTAGTACTATTGGACGGAGGTCCAATTATTTGTCTCCTTTATACTGAAATTCCTAGAGTTATAATGAACTTTTTGGAATAACTAGAGAAACCTGGGGTTTTCATAAATGTTATGCATGATCTTGCTTCTTCCTCTATTTTCATATGATTTTTCAGTCTGAAATGAATGTGAGACTTGTTGGGTTGGTAACTCTTTAACTGAGAATCTACAGTAACAGATGATTCTTTTGATTGTTTTATTGCTTTATTTGGTGGTTAGAGCTGTTCTTTATTACTTGTACTAAGCAGAGGTAAAACCCCCTCCAAATACTTAAGATATACAGAGTCAGGTAGGTGTATTTCTGCCTTAGTAAATAAAATTTATCTTCCACTGAAGCAGAAATACCTCATTAATTTTAATGGGACTTGTACAGGATTATGCCAGCAGCAGGTTTAGCTTTACACATCCCAGCATCTGTCACTACTTCTTCCCGTGGCAATGTAGGACTCTCCAGAATGGAAGTAACTGCTGCAATAAATGGTTTAAATGTAGATGTATCCATCAACATTGCTCGGTCTGAAGACTTTTTGGTACCGCCATCCATGGTGATAAACGAGGCATCTTTATGATACTGTGTTAATTCCATTCCAGCCTAGCTTAAAGACAATAGTGATTTACTTTGTCCAGTGAGTTGTCCACAAATCCAATAATCTCACTGTTCTTGTAGAGTCATAAATCCCGTTCTTGAGCTTTTTCCAATTTCTCTGCTAAGGGAACCCAATTTCCAAAGGTGCTGAGCTCTGCCAGCTCCTGCTGAGCCATTATCTGCCCTTCTTCATGCTTTGACATGTTTCTTGCAGGTGAAGGGCCAGTAGCTGCCAGAAACCTGGCAGTGATGGGACAATTTGCAGATAAGTACATGTTGGGTGGAGTAGACTCAGTAGCAGGATCAGACCTTGCACAGGCAGGGAATGAAATGTGCTGCGTCCACCTAATGAAAGACCGCGCTGATAACAAAGGAGCAATGATACCTTAATGAAGGGTAAGTCATCAGGGTGACTGGAGCTGGCCTCCCAAACTGATCTGTGGACTGTAAGAATCCTGAGCTGTTCCCAAAATGTAGAAGGCAACTGAGAGTTTTACATTTTGCTGTCCATCTATTGTCAACTTATTTACCTGCCAGCTGGATGTAGAGAGACCTGATGATCTGAGGATGGTAAGACTCCCCATCTAAAACAGTAACCAGACTGGGAAAGGACATGAAAAACACCTCAGTGAGCAGCCAGACAGTAACAGAAGTGTCTGAAAGATTCCAGTCCTGCTTCTGCAATGACATGAACTGTATTTAATACGACATTTTCCTTTGTGCTGGTTTCAGTAATTATCCTGCTGACAAAAAAAATAACACGTGGCTACCTACCAAAGCTCCCAGCTGGCCATCTAACCCCCAGATGCTTCTTACACTCTCACTGTGTGACAGCGGCAGAAATCCTAAGTCCCTTCTGCAAAGCAAACAAAGGACTTTGCTGTTATATTCGGGAGAGGCGGGTGGGGAATATTTTTGTGGTGAGGAAGGTGTGTGTGAGAGTCTGAAAGGCAGAGGGAGCCAGGAGGCATCTTCTCCATAGGAAGTACATGGTGCATTCCTCTGAGATGAAAAGCTCCTCCTGCCACTGTGTACAATTCAATCAACACGTGAGTCATGCAGGTTTTCTTTGAGTCATGAGCGGAGACGGGTAAACTGCTTTGCTTTGGCTTTGCTGTGATTTATGGTTCGCTGTGGAATCAAACCCTGTGAACACTTTTGGCTTTGAAGTCTGCAAATGCTCTTTGCTGCCTGGGCTGGGCTTTGTGTGCGCAAAGGAAGGTGAAGAACGCAAAGGGGTGTAGGTGTGTGAGAAAAGGCAGCTCTCCTTGACTTTGCACAACTCTGACGATCTTGGCACTTCTGCATCTGGAGGGCTGGAGGGTGTGTTACAGAGGCAGGCAGGCTCCTCACCCAGTCCGGCTGACATTTAACTCCTTCCATGCTCACTTACGTGGCTAGAGAGCGAGTGGGTTAATCAAGGTGTGTCCTGGCTTTGAGACTTGTCCCACTGTAAAAAATATCATGGCACTGACCTTGTACTCTCCAGGTGGTACTTTCTGCTTTGGGAACCCTGCCGTGCCAACCCTACAGCCTGTCTCCAGGCCTAGAGATGCCCTGACTCTGCTTCTGGATGGCCTCAGAAAATGATGGTGTGAACAAGAAAAAAGTGGGGGGCCCCAAACAGGCTTTGAGGTTTTCTCTTCATTTGAAATGTCATTGCTTTTGTCTGATACTGTGCACTACAGTGTTTGAGTCTCTTGGGCTGGAAGGTGAATTGCTGCAGTGTCTCAAACAGCCGCAGCAAAGAGCTGAGGGTGCCTCAATTCTTGCTGGTTTTGCTGGGAGGTGTTTGAGCCCAAGTCTGGGTTGTGGCTGAGACAAATTAAAGGGGCTGTGGAGCAAAATTGGCTTTGTGAGGCCTTTGTGCCTCCTTTAGTCAGGATCTGTGCCCTCTTTAGTCAGGATCTGGGGGTACCAGAGTTGTCGCCGGTATAAGCCTGAAGCTCAGGACTGAGAAAAGGCCTTTTCTGATAGTCTGGGAGGATGATGAATATATTGCAATGTGTCATCGCTTCCCCTCTCTGCCATCCAGGAGCCTCATCTCCCCACCCTGAGAGCAACTCAGAAGCAGCACCTTCTTAGCTCCTGCTGTCATAGACATGTTCGTGCTGCAAATCCATATGCACATTGTCCAAAGAAAAGCCACAAGGAGGACCTCCCAGGACCTCTGCTGTTCAGAGATTCCTACTCAAGAAATGCATCCTCCCTGCACCTCTCTCCAGTGCAAATGGGACATGGGAGACCTGCTTCCTCCTCCAGACCTGAGAACCCTCTTCTGCAATCCAGGGGAGGGGAGAGCTGGGAGCAGGAGAAGGGTGAGATGGGAGCAGGATGGAGGAGCTGTGCATTCCTTCCCTACTGGGTGCCAGAGCCTCAGGGGAGAATTTCCAACAGAGAGGAAAGACTGAGCAGAAAGGAAAAAAAAAAAATAATGCTTATTTCTTGAGTCATTGCCATGTCTAGGTTTTTTTCCACACTTGAGAAAACTTTGTGATGTAGACTTTGAGTCCCTCGTGCACTGGCATTCCTATATATTCCCTGTAATGTATTTTTCTGCACATGGGTCCCATCTTATAGCTCTCACCCAGGAAAACAAGGAGAACAAACGCTGTGCTTTGAGGCCAAGAAGCCCTACAGCTGCCCGCTCCTCTCCTTGGTTTACATGTCCTTATCCTATCATTTGAATGTTTATTGGTATGTTAATTTTTCATCCCAACCTTGCCTTAATTTTGGGCAGGTAGTGAGGAGGAACTTAGGTCCAGGTACAGCCATGGGCAGCCAGGATCTCCACTCCAAGGAACACCAGAAAGGTGGAGAACAGGAGCTACCTGCAACATGTGGCTGAGAAGCAACAGGGAATCCTTCACATTCCTCTTCAGCCTGGCAGGATGATTTGAGGGATTAAAATCCGCTTGACAACAAAGGCAGGGAAATAAAGCAGCTTCCTAAATCACTGGAGCCATTACATGTAATAATCTGCAGTGTGTGGAAAGCTGGGAGACACCGAGCTGGGCGCAGCAGTGAAATCACTGCTTGTGGGTGGTGCACACAGGAGGGAATAATTCCAGCCCTCCTTGTAATCTACCATGTGTTTGCAGAATGCAGGAAAGCAGATTTTTTTTTCTGTTAGGTTTTGTTTTCATTGCTAAAAAGGTGTGTTCCTTCTGTGGAACAGTCAGTGCACGTTAACTCGCCTGCCGTAAAATCCTGGAGGAGGCAATTTTATCAAGGAGTAAATCGAGCTCAATCAGCATGGGCAGAGGGTGTATGATCACCTCGCTCAGTTACCTTGCAATAAAAGAGAAGATTTTACAGTCCTGCTGTTATCTCACTGTAAAAGTGATTTTTTTTCAAGCAGAGAAGGCAAACCTGCGATGCCTAAAAAAAGGCATCAAAATGCCACCATATGGATGCTGAGACCAATCACCCGAGAATAAATTGTATGTATTTCCCTTTGAGCCTTAGCAAGTGTCACTGCTGTGTGCAGACACACCATGCACAAAGGAGTGCTGTTCAATTTTAATCATACTGACCGCTCCCCTTCAAATCCTGGCTTGATCTCTATGAACAAGAGCCACAAAACTGGTTATGAGCACACTGGTGGATCGAGCTTAGGAGCGGTGTCCAGAAGAGGGGAGAAGTGGTCAGGTTGCATAGAAGAAGCAAAGGTACAGCAACATTTGGCTGCAGCACATCTTAGCTATGGGTTTTGTTATCAAATGAATGGCTTTCTAAGGGCTTCCCAGATGAACGCTGACTTTTGGCCGTTCTGTCACCAGTTTTAAACTTGCCACTTAGCTGTGACGCTGGTTTAACTAGGCGGAGAGCAAAACCAGTTTGCACGTCACGCCTTCTGGATCTGACAAAATCCAAACCAGAACGGAGTACAATAAGTGCAGCAACCCAAAATCAGGATCAGAGACTTGATTCCTATGACATTCTTAAACTGCTGTCTTCTTAGAATATTGTTTGTAGTGGGATTCCTGCAGCTCACAGCCCAGTTGCTCCTCATGTCACTTTGGCTTCATTGCTATTTTGGACATATGTTGGTTTTAGCAGTGCAAAGGAAAGGGAATTGAAGTGCATAGGGTGTGCATGCAGAAATGTGGCTAAAAGGACTCTTGCCTTCTGAAACAAGCAGCTCTGATGGTGACTGCTGTACTTTCTGATGAATGCAAGCAATGAAGGCTGCCTGCGAGTGCCAGCCTGGATCTGAGCACATGCACAACATCAAGCCCATCAAGGATCTAGGAATAGTGATGACTTAGTTTGGGATGGCAGAAAGGTCCTGCACACAGTGCTCAAAGCAGCGTAAATGGTGATGCTTCTGGATGTGTACAGAAGCAGGGAGAGTTACTGTCATGGGGTAAAGTGAAAAGCTGGGCAAGGTTTTGTGAATCCTCCTGACATGGACCATTTCTTCTACCGCTTCTGCTACCATCGTGGAGAAGGCAGCACTGCAAGAGGAAGCATGAGAAGATGCAGTGGGTTGTTGTAGAGGGGTGAATGCAGGAGATCATCTTCAGATCTCAAGGGATGATGACAGAAAAACTCAGTCTTGCTCGCTCGGTGATGCTCTGGCCAGCCTGAGACAGCCAGTAGTGGTTCACATCGGTGCAGGGGAGTGGTTCACATCTTGGTGCTGTCATGCCCTATGCTGCTGTGGAGGGGTTCTACCCAGAATATGATCCTCATCATTTCTGGGACTACTATAGCTCTCTTACATCCCCCCGCCTTTGCCACAGAGGGCACAGGGATACTGGCTGGTATGTCTCTGAGTGAGGGGCTTGTGTTAGGCAATGTGAGGACACAATGGAGAGTGATACAGAGAAGAATAAAGAAGTTATATATAGAAATATATAAAATAGTAGCTAATAGATAGTTTTCTATATAATGCCATTTATTCTATAATGCCATTTCCCATCACCACTTTCAAACTGCCCTTTTCTACTTTTCCTCCCTTGTGAAAACCGTAATGTCCTCATCACCTCAGCTCTACCGGAGTTTCCAGTCTGGCTGACTCATCCACCAGCCTCTCCTACACTGCCTCCAGTACTCCTCCCCATCAGCTGAGAGGGTGAAGGTTTTGCTGGTGTCCTCCGGAAATGCCTCTGCCTCGAGCCTGCCTTGAGGCTTTTAAGGCTGTACCAGGAATCTCCTGGGTGCCTCCAGCTTCTGTCCTGCCTCCCAGCAGCCGACCTTGCTGCCAAGTTTGCCCTTGTCTGAGTCAATGTCTCCTTGTCTGTGGTTTTGCAAAAGGGATGCTCCTTCTTGGGACCTTCAGAAAGTGAGATGAGCCCCCTCCTCACCCCCCATGCCACGCTGGTGGCCATGAGGTAGAAGAGTGGGCTTTGGAGGAGTCCTGAGGTGAAATCTCTGCTCTTTTTTTTTTTCCTCCACTCAGTTTTGTCAGCTCTGTACCACCACGAGGAGCTTTGCTATATTAGGGCAATTTTCCTTGGGTGGTGGCAGCAGCCTGATGTTTGTGGAATGTAAAACTCTCTGAGAGCAACGCCTGGGCTCTCAAAGGAGCAGCCCAGTTCCTGGCAGGGAGGAACAAACAGTCCTAGTCCCAAAGTGTTTTTCATCATGTGTCTCCCAGATCTGTTGTCATAAGATCTGGACTTTTCCTTTCTGTTGGTAGAGCTGCTGGGTCCACAGCTGCTGAGGAGCCAGGGTTTTCACCCTGCCGACAGCCCTACCAATTGTTTGCATCAAGGTAACCTAAATAACCAGAAACGGAAATCAACAACAGCAAAAGAAAACCCGAGAACCTCCCCAGTCACTCAAGTAGAGAGAAACTTTATTTTCCCATACTGAATTCCCTTTCTTTTCCCTTCCTTCTTTGCCAGCATCATCTTTCTACCCTTAAAAAATATATATATATGCAATTCAAGAGTAGTGGGCCAGAGTGGAGGAAATGAGTTGCACTCAGTAAATGCCTCAGAGCAGTGCAGTTTTTTTCTGCTTTCTGTCTCGCTGACTCAAAAGCACTTTTTCAGCTTTGAAGTTCATGGCTCTGCGAGTGTTAGTGGTTACAGCTTCTATTTCTACCTTGGCAATTTCGGACCTGTTTGTTGCTGGTTTTTTACTCTGCAAAAAGAAATGTGCCCCCACCCCCCAAAGTCTAAAAGCTCTTCAGACCTAGACTCTGATCACTGGCATCGCTTTAAGTCCCTTTTCCTTAATTCGGGGACCACGAAAGGCAGATTTGCAGCACCCAGCGGCTTCTGGAAGCCTTGCCGGAAAGGAGCGGAGAGTGAAACTGTGCCAGCGAAAAGGAAAAGAGGCATCGTTGTCAAAGGCTCGGCGGTAGCAAAATGCAGGAGGAGGTTGGGCCAGCGGTAAAGACGCCAGATTTGAGCGGGGAGGAGCCAGGGCCGGCGCAGCGCCGGGGCTCGGGCGCTTGGCCTCAGTCGATGCGCTGGGCAGGCGGTGGCGGGAGGATGCGGGAGAGAAATAAATGAGGAGTCACAGCGCAGAGGCATTTCCAGCCAAGGGGAAGGAGCGGGAGGCTCCGAAGGGAGCTGACGTTGGGGGTTACTGGAGCAGAGAGCAGGGGGAGCTTTGCGGGTTTGGCTTCCACCCCGGGCCGGAGCTAACATCTGGGCACAGCTGTGCGCCGGAGCCTTTTCTGCTGCTGCGCATCGGCTTGTTTTGCTGCGATGGAATCGAATGGCACTTTCCTCGCTTGCAACAGTAAGTCTGTACAAGTGTCCTTGCGTTTCAGCTCTCTTATCTTGTCCAAACGTTATTTCTCCTCCTCTCTTCTCCCCTCTCCTTTGCCTCCCCATTCTCTGGAAGTAATGCAGCATTTAATCTGTGTTAGAGAGAGAGATGACAGATTTTTTCTCTGTTAATAGGGTTAGCTGTGTTGGTAGGAAGGGAATCTTGGGTAGGTAAGTGTCTGCATGTCCAGTAAAGTTGATCCAAATCTCCTCCCCTTTACGGTGAAACTGAGAGTGGGACGGATGGTCAACTGAGTAAACTCTCTGGGCTCTGGTGAAGACAGGAGAGCCAGGATAAATCACCTCAATTCAGGGTCTGCCCTCAAGAGTCTCTCAAAGTTAAGTACAAAATAAGTAATGTTTTTTAAAAAAGGAGAAATCCTCTCTGCCCTTCCAGCACGTGAGATTTAAGAAGATTCAATTGGTACCAAGACTGGGAGGCTTGTCTGATAGACAGGATAATGAAATACCCTATATTCCCTTGTCTGACTTTAATATATTGCTTTATTACCTTTCTTTTGTATTTTACTTCCTCTGATGGGCAGGAACAACTCAGGGCTGAGATAGCTACAGATTGAAATGGGATGTTGTGATCCCACAGAAGTGGCAAAAGTCAACAGTGCTTATTTTTATTTCATGAGATCGGTGCTCTCTTACTATAGATGAGCTCTAAACAAAAATAAACTACTAGAGCAGTAAATTATTGGCTATAATCAGTTCAGCATTACCAAGAGAAATGTGAAAAGATTCCCTCAGGCTCAAGAAATCTTCCCTCTGATTTTCTCAGATGCTGGAAATCTGACAGGAAGGTGAAACAGAGGTTAACGTTACACTTTCTGTAGATATCTCATTCATTACACAGCCACTGGGGGAAAGCGAAGCAATACAGCTGGTACGATTAAAATATTCCCTCTTCTGGCCTGTGGGTCATTTTTCAGTGACTATTATTTAGTCTTCTGGGGTTAGGAACCAAGAAGAACTCAGTGGCTCTTTGTTAATCTATTTCTTGTCTCAAGCAGAAAAACACACAAGTGTTGAAAGAGGCAAGCTTTTAAAAAAGTATTTAACTGAAATTCCTTGACACATAACGCACACAAGTGCCAAAGTCACTCTGAATGCCAGACTACTTAGACAAGAGGAGTTGCTCACATGGTGGTTTGTTAGCAGGATCAGGCTTGTGCTATGTAGCTTGTCAGAAATTTCTCAGATACTATGGGTTATAGGTATTTTTTTCGTACAGCTCTATGTTGAAACTTAGTTCTTTTTTCTTTCAGTTTATCTGGGGTTTTTGGTTGGTTTTGTTCTTACAACCTAAATACCACAACAGCTGGATTTACCATGTCAGAATTAACCACAAGCACCTGGCTCAGACTCAGTAGGAGACACCTGAGAGATCTTCTGGTAGCAGAAGTCGGTATTACTGTAGATAAGAGGTTCTGAAAAGTTTGTATAGTTTTGTTTACTTGGCATTTGTATGGGGATCTGAGTCCTGGGAAGAAAACAGAGTGTGCTCCCTTGCCCACAGAGCTAGAGTAGCTGCTGTGATTTAGTGGTTGGTTACTTTTAGTTGGAATGTGTTGAATGCAGCTGGAGGGGCTTCTTGTTACTTATTTTCTAAAGAGGCATCTACAGTTAGTACACAATGAACCTGCTGGACTCTGTGGGCTATTATTAATAGCCCTCTTGCCTCACGAACTTGGTTTGTTTCTGAACTGGGAGCCCTTGTGCTCGCAGAGATTCTAGAATAGCTAATTTCTACTCTGCCTTATTCTAATACATTGACTTTTTCATCCAAGACACTGTCTACATTGTGCAGGGAATGCCACAGCCCCATTATGGGAATGTCCCCTGCCTCAGCCCAGGGTGAGAACTAACAGGGAAGGGCTGTTGAAATCCTACAAAACAGTCCATTTCCTTGTTTCTTCTCTCAGCTAGTCCTGAGGATTAACTTCTAGACTGGCATTTCCAAATGAATCATCTCCAACTGCCCTTCTTAGCCTAGAACACTGAGGAGGCTCCTTCTGGGCTTCACCCCCTGTGGGTGGAGATACTACTACTTGGGATCAGCTGGGATCAGCTCTGAAGCAGCTGGTGACTTTGATCTTGGTTCCTACAAACAAGATGCTCCTAGCACGCCCCATTTGACACAGGTTGTGCCTGATGCATTACGTGGG
The DNA here is from genome assembly GCA_033439905.1 of Ceryle rudis. Classification (NCBI taxonomy): domain Eukaryota; kingdom Metazoa; phylum Chordata; class Aves; order Coraciiformes; family Cerylidae; genus Ceryle; species Ceryle rudis. The sequence goes on from JAAGNO010024654.1 coordinate 18,256, forward strand.
AGTTTTCTGAGCCGTAGTGTTTCTAGTAGTGCAGAAGAATTTGGAGTTCTGACCCTTCTCAATACATTAAACCTGCAACTTGGCCCTTTTTCAGACAGGACAAGTAAAGTTCATTTTGCGTCTTTTGTTTGTTTGTTTGTTTTGTTTTATTTTGACACAAAAGCTGCTAAATTTCCAATGTGAGCAATGTCTTTTAAAAAAATTAAAGCCTGTAGTTGTAGTTGGTTGCTGGTGTGCAATGCTCGAACATCAGGCCCAGAAGCAGATGAGTCAGGGCAAGAAGATGTTTGGGAAAAAACAGATTTTAATGAGGAAATGAAAGGGGATGAGAAAGGAAGTGCAATCGCTTGGAAAACTGCTGCAGGTAGCAGAGATGAAAGGATACAGCCAACTACAGGGAAAAGCAAGAGGGAGAGGTGTGTGGGCAAGAGATGGTTTGTGCAAGATCCAGAAACTCAGCTGACTGGATGGGCAGCTCTGGCAGTCAAAGGTGTTGGTGACTTGGGAGCAAAGTAGTTTTCTTTATAGGGAGATCAAAATATATCAACAGGTATTTATGAAGGAAATCTGCAGACAAATACTTGGTGATTTGATCATCCAGGGTGGGATTCAGCTGGCTGAATAGATAACCTCAGTACTGCAAGACTAACCTCCAGCCCATGGGTCTCCTAGGTCCTTACCATGGGTGGAGTGCCTTGAGCCCCTCAAGTCAAGCCCACCAGAATGGAAGGCTGCAGACCTTGGTGAAATACAGAGGTTTCTTTTTTTCTTTGTGCAGGTAGAGAAGATTTTGCCACAGTTTCTTCTAAATCGAGATACTTCCACACCTTAAATGAGCCAGTTTAGACAATGTGTGCGGGGAAGTTCTCTACATCCCGGGCTGCTCCTCACATGGGTACCTTTTAAAGCCCTCTGTTGAGATATTACCCAAGTCTCTCTGGCTGTTTTTGGCTAAAGTTACAGAGTGATGAAATTCCAGACAAATCACTTATGGGAAAAAATGAGGATTTTTTTTCCCTAGTTTTGCATAATTCAGTTGTGCAATTGAAATGTTGCACAAATTTTGCCCTGCTGCACAATGGTGACTTACATTTTGTCCGTGGAGGAAATTGCAGCTTCTGAAGAAACTGTCAAGAAAAGCTGTTAAGTGGCCTGTAAAACATGAAGCTGGGACCCACCTACAATCAACTTTGGTTTTATGAAGAGAACACCTTCACCCATCAGCATGTGCCCAGAAGCATGAGTTAGGTGACTTGGCTTCATGAGTGCTCCTGGATGTTGGTGCCGGTCCTATCCATCTAGTTGATATTCTTTTTTTTTGCAATTAGTTTCTTCCCACTCTTTTCACACCAGCTACTGGAAAAGCTGTAATTTACTGCAAGCCAGTGTTTGTTTTAGTGTCTCTCACTCTGCAGTCAACTTTCTACATGCACCATGATGCAGGGACCAGTGGAGGGACCGAACGAAACCTTCAGTCTGGTTTTGAGTTTCCAAGTGCAATGAACTTTAGTTAGGTGTTTAACCTGGATTTCATCAAGGAGCTTTTGATGGGTCACAGCCAGTGCTGTGCATGGATCCAAGCCCTCTTATTGTGTCCCAGACTGGCAGAAAGATTTGTGAAGATTTTTCAAGAATAAGGGGCACAATTTGAACTGTCTGTGACATGTCTGAGCAGGCAGACTGGCTTCATCTGTAGAAACCAGAGCCAGGGCTCTGTGCCGTTAGCTGCCAGCACATTCCCCAGCATGATCCATAGCAAACTAGCACATAGCATGATCTGGGTGATGGCATGGGCCTGAAATCCTTTCCGGTAGGCAGTGTGGATATAGCCGGCCTGGTTTGAGGAAAGATGGCTGGACTGCGTGGGCTGACTGAAGCAGAGCTGAAGAAAGGACCATTCTCCCAAGGACCTTGCAGACGAGGTGAGATGGCCAAAGGATACAGAGAGAAAGTGGGGCTAGAAATATTGGTCAGGCTGACAGTGCTGATCTCAGTGCTCTAGAAACCTGCCCATCATACGGCTTCTTGCCAGCATGCTGGTGGGGGAAGGGTTGAGGCAGTGATTTGAGGGTGGCCACCACATAATTCTTGGGGAGAACTTCTGTATGAAACTTTAAGGTCACCATGCCCTGGCTCAGCAGGACCTCTCAAGCACCCTGAAGGAAAGTAGAGTGGAGGAGAAAAGCTAATGCAAGGAAGAGAAGGAGGTTTGCTGATCCTGTCACGCACTTTGTGGAGAAGCCCATTCTCAGTGTCACCACAAGGTGGAACTTGGTACATACCACATTGCACCGGAGATGCGCCCACTGTCAACAAGCAGCAACATCTTTGGCCAGAGAGGTGTCGATGCTTATAGTCTAAGCTCCCACTTCCCCAGAGAGAGTAAGGAGGGGGAGTGCCGGTCTAGAGGAGCGTTTTTTGTTGGTGGTGGAAAAACTGGCTGCTCTCAGGCTCTGCTGTGCCAGAAGCAAGGCCTGATCCTCAGACAGTGTGAAGTGTGACTGGGGACAGTAGAGCTGAGAGCAGTGAGAGGTGTCCTGGAGATAGCAAGGAAGGAGGAAAGAGTCAGGTTTCTATGGGTGGGATGTGAGAGATCATGAATGGACTCCAGAAGGAAAGGCAGGGCAGGTGGGACCCTGCAGATGTGGAAGGAGCCTTGCTGTCCTGTCCTCCTGGCAGGGTCTCAGCTGGAAGACAACTTGCTGTCTCTGGGACCACACTAATCCCAGCACAGGGCTAATGAAGACCTGATATAAAAGCCAGCTTGTATATAGCCATGGGCTGCAGCAGGCTGTGCTCATTTCCAGTCAGCTGCTGCACTGACCATGCTCCTCATCCTCAGTGTGCATGAGTAATCCTCAAACTTTATTTACTATCAGGAATTCCAGTTTCTGAGTGCTCCATCACCTTAACAAGTGATAAAAGGTTGTCACATTGCTACAGACCAGCTGAATTACAGCTTTTCCAGCCTCTCATTGATTCTGAGCTCACCTGGGTTGGATGGTCTGGTGCTTGCTGAGGGCTAGGCGTACGTAGGGGTAGCCATTGCAGTTCCTCTGATGGTGTTATTACTCTTTTAAAATATTTTCATTAAATTTCACTGTGAGGGAGCCTGGGAGGGAAGGTGAAATTAGTGGCTCTTCAAAGAATGGCATCTGGTAAAACATACCTAATATTTTCTTCTTGCTAACAAATACAGGGCAAGGCACAACCTTTGGCCTCTTTAATGGGAAAAATCTCCCCTTAACGTGACATTTGTTGTGTAACTGCCACAGGCATTACTTGTCATAATAATCTACATCATATGGATGATGCAATGGGGAAGTGGTGAGGTCATCACCAGCATGAGTATTTTCATTCCAGTCCTAAATTATCACAAGTCTGGGCAAATCAGCAGTTGATTTCTGTCATGTCGTTTGTGTCGGTGTGGTGTGAAGAGACTGTGGTTGGTGTTAGCATTGTGCCACTTTTGGTGTTGCCCAAACGTGGTGGTGATAGGAGGACAAGTCCAGCCCCAAAGAACTCAAAAACCAACCTGCTTCTTCCTCTGGGAAGTGCTAATAGCTCTTCCTTAGCTCCTTTGTGTAAGGATGTGATGGAGATTAATTCATTTTGGAAAACTGTCTGAAGAGCAGCCTGTGAATTAAGAGTTTTCTCCCTTAGCCTATTTCCGACCAGGCTCTACAGCCTTTCTATCTCAAGTGCCTGTTTCCTGGATATTAAAGCAGGTTGCTAACTTAGGGACCATGTTCTGACATCCTCTTTCGCATCGATTTCCATTCGGTCTGTGAGTAATCCAACTGGAATCGATAGGATGAATAGCACAGCCCGGATCCTGGGCACAGGAACAGGAATAACTTCACTCATGTGACTAGTGGCATTTATTTCAGTGGGACAGGTCATATGGGTAAAATTCCAGGCTTTGGACCCAGTCAGGTGTTACCTGCAGTGAATAAGGGCTGGAGAATTTGTCCCTAAGCTGTTTGCAGGATCACTTCCTCCAGTGTTGGAGGGTGACGCAGCATCATGCAACATCATGGAACACGGGGCCACACTTATCCATCAGGCTCTGTGAAGTGTGACATTGTCTTTAAATGACCTCAAGACCACAATGCAGCTGGATCTGTTGTTTCCCCAAGAAGTACGTTTCTGGCCCAATCATCTCATCCTCACTTGAAAACCAGACTGATTTTAACTGCCTTACATCTCTGAAGGCCTCACAACAGCAAAACTCACACACTGCTGTTCTGGAGAAGGATCTAAACTCGGCGAGTGCCGATCCTGTGCTTTGTGCTTTGTGTGAAAACTTCAGGGCTAAGTACAGTAGAAGGTTCTCTGAGGGCTTGGAAAGCTCTGAGCAGTGCTGTTACTGGAACTGCTTGTTAGGAATTAATGAGAAAATGAAGCAGAGGAGCTCTGTGTGGTCCCAAATTGATCCCTATGGGACTCTGGCTGCTGCTGGACAGGAGAGCTGGTGCACAGAAGCAAACTGTTTTGCTAAGGCGAGTACAGGAGTCCGGCTCTCTTCCCCACTCCTTTAATTAGATCAGTCCTCTCCAGTACCACGGGAAATACAGGAAGTGCTCAGAGACTATTAGCTAATAAATATCATCTAACCCATCATCATGGTGCCCACCTCCTGGGCAGGGCACAAGCAAAGCTCCCAGGGGAGCGCTACAGAGTTTACAGCTCCCAACATCCAGCCCCTGTACGTGCAGGGTGCTCGGACAAGGCTGGAGGTGTTTCCTCAAACACCTGCCCACTGCCTGGCTGACACGATCAGTAATGTCCCATTCAGATCATGCCTTTATTCTCCTTCACTGCCTGTGATCTGAAGTTGCTGTGTGTAAATAAAGTGTTATTACTTGTACTGCTGTCCAAGACCACGCAGTGGCTCTGCCTTGGCCCCAGAGAGTTTCTTACATGTGGCATATGGCAGCGATTAATGACTCCGATCCTGTCCTTGTGCTGGTCAAATAACCCAGTCCTTGGTGCTTATCTGTGAGGGTTGGTAGGGCTTCTTTTAAAATGTGGAGAAAGGAGGGGAAGATGGCTGGATTGCCAGACACCAGAAATGGAGAATATGTTTCTAAAACCTGTGCTGAGTATGATGGGGGTCTGGTGATGGACAGCCTTCGATTAGGTCTCCAGCAGAAATGGTGATGTGGCTCACTGTCAAGTTTCTCGGGCGTAGGATGGTTCTGCAGTAAGGGACATTCCCCTCAGCTTGACTCCACTTCCCTGTAGTATCTTCACCCTGGCAGGACAGCAGCTAGAAAAGGCAAAAAAACCTACTCTGTAACAAGGTCTGTAAACTCACCTAGGATGGAGCAGCTTAATAAGCGTAGCTGCTGTATTTCACTGCAGAAAGGGTCATGGCTGAGGAAGAGCTTTTAGTCCCAGCCACTGCCAGGACAGTGGGCAGTGGTCATGAGTTTCAGCAAAGGAAATTTATACTGGTAATAGCGAACAAATTCTTCTCTAAGAACATCTAAGGTCTTGAACAGGCACCTAGATTGGCTGTGGAGTGAGTCTCTGTCCTTAGAGATATCCAAACCTCACCTGGACAAGGCTGTGAGCAACCTGATCTAGTTTTGAAGGGGATCCCACTTGGAGTGGGTGGTTGAACTAGAGAGCTCCAGAGGTCCATTCCAACCTGAATTATTCTCCGATTCTGTGCAGTCAGTGGCTTGTTAAACCACTGATAGGAGCTTATTCCTGTACTAGCCTGCAGGATAGATTTGAATTACAAGAATAAACCCAGAGCTATGCAGAAACGCAGGGTCAGTGACTCACCCAAGTCATACAGGAAATTGGTGGCAGAGAAGACACTCTCCAGAGTCTTTGGAAAATGCTCTTCTCTAGGTGGAAAAAGAAGAGCATTAAAACACAATTTCCGAGCAGCTTTTGGGCTACATCTGCCCTGGCTAAAAGGTGTTTTTAGCTTCCTCTTCGCTGCGTGTCAGTGGGAACAGCTCTGCACAGAAGAGAAAGGGTGGAGCCAAGCTCTGTCTGATCCAGGCGTTTGCGGGCAGGCTGAGCTGACAGCCCTGGGCACTGATTAGGAGCCACGAATAATATTTGGGACTCCTCCAGCCTCTGGAAATGATGCATAAAAACCCCACTGGCATATGACTGTAGGAAAACTCCTTCCTTCTACCTGGGCAGCTGCTGGCAGGCTCCTCGGTGGGATTTCGCATCCAGTGTGGGCTGGTGAGCGAAGCAGGAGGAGAGACTTCCCACGGTCCCACCCCCAG
>JAAGNO010024657.1:6969-17733 GCA_033439905.1 Ceryle rudis
AAAAAAAAACAAAAAAAAAAACAAAACAAAAAACAAACAAAAAAAAAAACCAACACAAAAAAAAAAAAAACCCGAAAATTTCAAACTGAGTGCAGCAGGATGTTGGTTCTCATAATGCCATTCCTGGCTGTGTTGTAAAGAATGCATACTTTTCAAATGAACTTGCTGTGGTGAAATTTATTCTATGACTGCATTGTTTATAGCCAAACTTCCTGTTTCTTTCTAAAACCCAAAGAGAATAATTGAACGTGCCCTGTTACATGGTCATTAGACAAGAATTCAGCACGTGTACAATCTGTAATGAAACATAAGCGTCGGGCTATGAATGTGATACTGATTTAACTGTTCAGATGCATGCCACATTAAACAAACAGTCCGGGAAACGCAGTGACCAGGGCTGGGAAGGAAATCAGGATAGTGCTTTTCTCAGTTAAAAGCAGTTCAATTTTGTATTTATTTATTTATTTTACTGATGATACAACTCACAAAGCTAAGATCAAACTCTATGAAAAAAAGAGTTACTTCTTTCCCAGTAGTCTTCAGCAGGTAAATCTTGCTAATACACAAAATTGGTCTGAATTCAGCTAGAGCAAATCAGATGTTTGGCTTGGCAGAATCATCTTTGCAAAAAACTGGAATCAACCAGTTTCTGTGGTTAATTAAAGTGCAATGTTAAACTAATTTTTCAGACTGTAGAGAGCTATCAAACTTTTTTTAGCCTTCTGCAGAGTAATGCAAGAACCTTTTTGAGAAAATGAAGCTGTGTCTAAGAAGGTTACTTCTGTAATTCTGGTTCCCTTTGTTCCTGCTTTAGCTGTCAGTTACAGGACAATCTGTAAATAAATGCAACCTGAAAAGTAAGGAGCTTGTATGTCTGGGTGGTATGCATGATAACCTAGCTTGTGAGATTAATATAGCAACTGCCATGTAGTCTGCAGGAGAAAAGTATTTTCCCTGGTATCTCTGAAAGCCCCAGGTTCAGTTTAATCTCCTGACAGTTGCATGTCGTAGCAAGTTTTTCTTCTATAGGCAAGTACAGGCTCTAGTAGTCAGCTGATGGCCTATTTTCAACTTCCTACCCCTGGATAGAAAAGAAAATACTGCTCTGTTTGTTGACATCTATTAATTATTATGTTGTTGTCCTTTGACTCAGCATATACATCTACTGACCTCAGCTGTGCTTCTTACCAATTTTTCAGTTAGAATTTATACTAACAATGCTTGGAAGAGCACCACAGATAGAATCTTTCTGAAAAACATTGACTCACATCATTCAGGAACTTAATGGTCAGATTATATGTTGCTTTGCACTTTGAAAGAAATTTATCCTCTCTCCCCAACCCCACTATCAACAAATTAGAGAATGATTTATACCAGTAACTCAGCCTGTGCCACTGCATTTCTTGCTGCTTAATGAGATCAGCAGAAAACCCCAAATGTTTGTTTCTAACAATCTTACTACAAGATTGTATCATTCTTGTGTGTTGTCTTAAGCATTTGTATGTTAAAACATTGCAATCACAAAGTTGGTTAGATTAAATATCTCGCTCTGGAAAATGCACATCAGTAATAATTCACAAGTCTCCCATTTCCTGCCATTCACCGTTTCTTCCTTTCTCTGCCCCCCTGCAAAAAGAGCAGACAGAAATGGTAAAAGTCCCAAACCATAAAATGGCAGATTCACAACATTCACAAATATTTCCTGAGTCAAGGGAAAAACTGCCAACAAAATGACTTTGTGCTTCATAAAGTTTTAATTTTTATGCTTGGACGGGAGAGTTGGTGATCCTACTGTGTTAAAGGATACGCCGCTCGATGAGTCACTGACGTTTGGTTTTTAGCAGAGGATGAGAACACTCAGTTCAGTTGTACTCTTTTTGAAGTGTGAAATCTGATCGCCCTTTGGATATTATAATAGCATGTTATTCTTAAGAAGTTTAAGAGTTTTTTTGTGACTATCCCAAATGTTAAATTTGATCTAAAAGTGACCCCTTACGATCAATGCCCCGAAACACATTTTGTGGAAAAAATCCCCAATTTAAAAGTAATGGTGAGTGTATTACATCATCAGCTTTCTAAATCAGCTGAAAAAAATGATGGTATGATAGCATACAGAGATTTAAGTAATACCTTTTTTCCTTTCAGCTCCTGTGTAAAGAGAAAGTTGCAGCTGATGTTCTATACGATAAGAAATAGACTTGTAGTTTTTACGTTGTTTTATGCATTTAAGGTCCTCTCTAGACCAGAATTTAAAGTGAAGGTGAGAACAGTTGTACAGAGGAAAGCTTGTTTCCATCTTCCTAATAACTGGCAATAATTTATCCTGTCCTGTTTATCCCCCGGCTCGTGCATTTGCACACACATCCCCAGTTTGAACCCATGGACTCTATTTTAATCAAAACAAACGTGTGTATTAAATTTTGCCTTGGTGTACTTCCAAATAGACTATTCTGTATTATATAAACCCATTATGACCGAGTTAAAATAGGTTATGAATCACCAGCTTTCTTAAGTTAATTTGATTTTTGCCATTTGTTTTGCTTACATTTCTTAGGTCTTTGCAGTCTCCTCACCTCAGATTAGGTGTGTAAAGCCTCACAGAGTAGAATCCATGGCTCATCTTTATTGCATTTGGGAAAATTCAGAAAGATTCAGTGAACTCTTATCTCAGGAATCACTATTTGCAGATGCATACTCTTGCTAAAGGCTTGTCACTCTGTAGCTCTTTAGCGTTCCTCAGTGCTAAGGTCAGTGTGTTGAGAGCAGCTACTTAATGCCATTGATCATTTCAGCATTTCTAGGGCAACTGCAGTGGCATTACCTTGGACTTCCCAGATCTTCTGAGGTGTGCGTAGGTCTCATGGCCTGCTCCAGAAATACACTTCAGCCTGTGGCTGCGTAAGCCGGATTGAAAAGTAGAAAGTGTGGATATGAGGTTACTTTTGTTCCAAGGTTCTCTCAGCCTGTTTAGGTGATAATGGAAATAGGCACCTGGAGTTTTCAAAGTGAGGTGCATGAAATGGTAAACATCTGTTGGATGCTGGGGGTGTCAACGTGTGTAATGCTGGAAGGTGCAATGCAAACTCCTTATTATCGCAGCTGAGTACTCTGAAGTGTCAGTAGTATTTAGCGAGGAAATGAGAGACTTGAGGTTACTCTATTTCAGAAACTTATGCAAAGACTTTAAACTTACATCTTCGGTCCTTTTGGTTTTTAGTTCATAGAATCCCTACTGTGCATTACTACAGTTTATTATCCTGTTTTGAACTGAAGTCAAAATAATGGCTTTTATGGTGGTATAATTAGTCCAGTATAAGTTTAGCTGCAGTGGTATGATTCTGTGTGCATAGACAAGCCATAAAGTAGATTTATTCACCTGTGGTTTTAGTCCAGCACAGCAGATTGTAGGCAGGATGCAGATTTGTCTGCTGAAGGCAGTCAGCTAAGTTTATTCTAGCTTTTGTACATGTGTTAGAATTTATTGGATACATGTGCTTGTATAATCTGAGAAGTAAATAAAATTAATTCATGTTGAATGTTTTTTTGCCTTCAATTGTTAATACACCAGCAGTATTTGGCTGCAAATAAGACCAACAGAGACTAAGTCACATGAAGTGAAAGGGATCTGACCCTAACGAGCAATTGGCACTAAAGCAAACTTCGAATAAGTTTTCTTAAAATAAGAAATTGTGCATGGTGTCCAAATCTTCTTTGCTGGGCAGTTAGTAGAATAACAACAGGCTTGCTGAACTTGGCACAATTTCCGTGCAAAATTTAGCACAGAGCAAACTAGTTTTGTCAATTATAACAAAGTACTAGTGTGAAAGTTTTTTTGTAACGAGAAGTGTTTGTCCTCTCTCTAGGAATGGATGAATTAATAGAAGTACAATTTTCATTTCACTTTCTGGTCACATTTGATTTCATCTGAATTTCAGGTACTGCCTGTTGGCTTTCACCTTCAGAACGGTGAAGCTACATCCAATGCTTCGTTGTTTCCTGACTTTTCTATTAGTGCCTCAGTTTAAATTGATTTTCCTCACTATGATATGAAGGTAAACCTAATTTTCTTCACTCAGTGTTAATCAGAACTAAATGACTGACTTCGGTAGCTTATGCCCCCAGTGTCGAGATGTACAGTAAGTGTGTCTTGATTGCCCTCATGTCTGAAAATGAGCGGCATCTCTGTCAAAGGCAATTCACAGAGGTAGTTCAGAGTTCCAGAAGGACACAGTGATCCCACTGGAGGGAGAGACGGAGCCGATCTCAGTGAACACTGGATGGACAGTTGCTAATCTTGGAGAGTTGGGTAACAGTTCAGAGTTGCTTTACCCAGGAGCCTTCAGTGTTGGAGATTTGATCAGTGGCAGATTTGGGCATATGTATGCAAGTATTAAAGTGGACATGTCCAAGTTCTGAAGACTGAGGTGAAAATCCAGGAGAGGAAGGATAGTTACTGTTTGTGTGCGCTACAGTTCAGCTGCATGTTGGTGGAGCAAATGCCAGTGTGAAGTCCCTTAATATCAACTATGTTCAGTAGTAGAGAGAATTTTTTTTGCACTCAATTGGTAGGTCATATTCATTTTAAAAAATTGACTTTAATTCCTACTGTAGGTTTTGGATGGGTTGTTATTTTTAAGTTAAATATCAATATTTAGAAACAGAGCTGACATCTTAAAAAGATATGATTGTTGTGGCAAAATTAGGTTCATAAAAGTTCAAGAGCAAACCTTAAAGTTTGAGGGCTAGATTAGAGCAGTGAATAGCTCTGGGAATAAAAAAAATTAAGGTTATTATGAGTAAAGTTGGCTGCTGTGATTTAATTTCTTGGCTGCCACATCTGTTGCCTTTAATTGAGTTGCAGTTTTTCACTGAAGTAGCACAAAATCAGTCACCTTTTTCTACTAAAAGTTTTAAAATAATATCTTCAGCTGAAATTGAGACTTAGATGGAATTGTCTGTTTAGGTGCCGATTTTCCACGTGCAGCATTTAAAGACATCCAGTGTCAGTCAAACGTAACAGTGGAGATCTTGTACTTGCAGTAGCTTGTATGAAAGTGAGTGGGTGGGAAGCAGGAAGATGTTTTGCAGTCCACTGCCACATGAGGGAAAACTTAGTGTGAGATTAGCCCTTATCAGACAGTAGTAATCCACAAATGTTTTTAATTTAGACATAAATTTATAGGAAATGAAATTAATTCAGAGCTACAAAGAGCTAGCAGCTTGTTATGTGGATGCTGTCATTTTTCTACTGTATTCCACATATGTGAGGCCAAGTCTGAAACAGTGAACTAAATTAAGTCAGTTTATGTTTTGGATTTTTATATTTTTTGTGTGTGTGTGTCGAGAGAAAAGAATGGAGATAAAAAAATATGCAATCAATTGATTTTTTTTTTTCCTATTTATAAAAAACTGTCTGACTTAGGCTTAACCCTGCATTAGTACTCTTTGTGTGTGAGATTTGGGTATCAAAAGAGAATTAATGTGTTCTCGAAACTTTTATTTACCAGTGAACACTGAATCTAATAATCTGCTTGAAAAATTATACTGTTTTATAATACAGATAGTATCATGAAGCTGTATCATTAAATAATATACACTCAAATACATCACATTCAACGCTAGGAAGAACATAGGAGTTACCAGTTTGGGTCAGAAAGAAAAGACATCTTGCATAGTATTTTGTTTCTGTGGATGGTTAGGAATGAATGCTAGGGAGCAGCAGAGGAAAACAACCTACATAAGTATCTCCATGAGCTCTGCTTCCTCTGTCTCTGCAGTCCAAGGACCAACTGAGACACTTGTGCCTGGTGCATATTTAGTAACCTCTGTGATTTTCATTAATTTTGTGCAGCCTTCTCATGATCCTGGGTGAATTTTTATTCCTACTGTTGTGTAGCAGAAGAGTTTCCCAAGTTAAATAGCTACCGCATGAAGGGGTAAAACCAGTTGTTGGTTTTGAACATATTTCGGTTAGCATGCTGATTATGGTGGTGGTTGGTTTTGTTGTTCTTCCTTCTTAAGACTAGCTGTGAATGAGCAGGTTAATTTGAGTTCAGTGTTTTGGGGTTTGGTCTGATTTTCAGGTGCCCAGTTCCTATGTGAGATTATTGGTGTCAGCAGCAGGAAGTATATAAAGAGCAAAGCTAAGCAATAAGAATAGGAGTTGATGTAAAGGACTTTCTAGCAGTTTTGCTGTTCAATTGGTTGAGCTTCTGTCATGTTTCATGCAGCATTACTGCTTCTGTTTTGGCAAACCAGCACACAGAATAGCTCCAGTGAAATTTCTTTCTTGCACTCCTTTGATGCTAAAGCACGGATACTAAACGCTTAGCCTGTTCTTGGCCTTACAAGATGCTATGTGAAACTCAGCATTTCCAACTCTGAATGTGTATTTGTGATCTAAAGCAAACAAAACACCTTGGGCAGAAAATGTCACAGGGCTGCTTCATATTCACCTCTGTACCTGCTTAAGTTTTGCTGGGTAGTGCCTGCAGTGCATACTGAAGAAGGAGGAGACTCCAGTGATGTTTTGAAATGGTATCAATCCTGTGTTGCTGAGCTGAGCCTGGGTGCTCTCTATTGCATGCTTTCAGAGATGCAGTGCTCACTGCATCCCCTTTAACATCTCCCTAAATAGACTGGCATGAACTGGGAGAGCTACGTGACTACTCATCGCTTGCTTCATTAGGGTGTGCAAATCATTTTTCCACATTACCCTGTGTGTAGCGTATGAAGAATGTTCATGTACATTTCACTTTTAAGAAAGTTTTCACTCTTGATTGACACCAGTTTATTTGAGGAAAACATGACGTATTTTATTATTTAAATTATTCTTTAATACTTGAAATTTTCTTCTAATGCCAAGCTTTCAAAATCTTATCTCACTAGAATATACTTGATAAAATACTACAAACTGTGCTCTGCTGTTCTTACACTTTGGGTTTTTCTATAATGTAGAGGGGTTGTAAAGCAAAAGGACACCATTTTAAAACAAAGCAATATCTCATTTATTAAGAAGTGTATAAAAGCCACAACTGCATCCGTTAAAAACATATTAAAACCTTTTCTAGACTGTGGATCTGGGACATCATTCCTGGTCTGTTGTTAGGTAACTCCAATTGTTACCTTCCTCATTAAAAATGCTTGAATAATTAGTCTGAATTTGTCTAGCTTGGGCTTAGTGCTGCATACATCCCTTGGCTGAACTGAGGAACAAATTGTTCTCCGAAAACAAGCAAATCAAGCAGAGTGATGATGAACGGTGGTGATCACAGTGAATTTTTCTAAACCATTGGTTATCAGTCAGAGGATTAATTCTGATTTTTTTTTTTTGTTTTGTCATTTGAATATTTATGATTTTTTGTGATTTCCTTTCCCCCCCCCCCCCCAAATACTTGCACAAGTGCTTTTATTAATTCAGCTACTTTTGTTAACCAAGTTCACAAACTATTTAGTGGTGCTGTTAGTTCAAGTAGTTGGTTAATGTACTTTCCAGTTTACCTCATCACTTTAGGTCACAAATATGTTAAATGAATACTTCTCGTACTACAAGAAGGACAAACAGTTGAAATACATGCACTCATGCTCTCCCTAGCTCTGTATTCTTATTTAGGTAAGAACCTATGAGACTCATTACTGTGTTATGTCAGGATATATATGGTGCAGATGTGGGTGTGTACATTAGATAAAAGAATGGGAAAAAAAATAATTTCTCTGCCTTAAATGTACAGAAGATAAAATTTTTCAAGCCAGCCTCTTAAGAGGTCACTTTACAGCTGTAGCAAACAAGTTGAGCAAAATGAAGTTGCATCATAGTTTACAGATCTGCACAATACTCTCCTCATAACTTTGAAAAACAAGTCAAGATGCAAAGACACTCATGAGCTTCCATCAAACAGAAATATAATTACAGGGACCAAATAGTTGAAGCATGGTGAAATCATGTATGATCACAGGTCGTTAGACAGTTCCTTTCATTAATACAGTCAGATCAGTCTCCATTATCTGTTTCTTAGCCTACTGAAGAGTCTTTTCAAAACTTTATGAATCTGGTGTTAAAAAAAACCCCAAAACTCATTTTCACTCTAAAGACATAGATAGTTCTGAATTAGATTTTAAATGTATTATCACTTTTTAAACTAAATGGATCTTTATGGATCTGGAACACTGTTTTGCTCTCTAGTGGTACATTTTTCTAATCTCAGGCATTTTGAAAGTCTGGCTTTATTTAGAAATAAAAAGAGGGGACTCTTAGTATTTAATTGTAATGAAGAAAATTCTTACTCTGTTCTACTGTAGTATGAAGGACTAGCCAACAGTCTAGGTAAGAGATAGCAGGGAATCCCCATAGCAGGATACCAAATACCATTATCTTTTTCCAACCAATTTAAGTGCAAAAGGCAAACTGTAACAATCAACTAGGTTTAAAAACAAAAATAAATAAATAAAATAGCACTTCTTAGTTAACGAATTTAATTAATATCAAGTAATGCTTCTTATTTAACCCATTTAAATTCATCTCTCAGTTTATGTATCCTTAGCAAGCTTTTCTTTAACATCCATTCATTCTTAATTTAGTTGAAAACTGAACTCTATATTTATAAAATAAGAAGATATTGAGGAAGAAAAGCCCCACCATCGACTCTTTTATTATGTTAGTTTTGATTAGAGAGTATTTTTTCCTTGGATGAGAAAAGGGATAGAGAAAGATGACATGTGCAGGTGTCTGAGCAAAAAGTGTAAATAAAAAGAAGTTAGTGTGTGGCTTTACTGCTTTGTATTGAGCATTGCTACAGAATGCTTATGCTGTTAATACTTTGCTTGAAAAGTAGGTTAGAAGTCATGTGTTTGAATTATTATCTGCTTAGTCTACTGAGTCCTACTAATGTGCCTGCGTGCCTGTCTGAATGTTTAGCCGTGGAAGAAATAGAGCTAGTCACCTTCCATCGTTCCCTAAATCGTTTATAAAGAGCGAGTGGTTTTATGGTGTAAAAGATTTATCAGTTCAATACTATCCTGCTATTGTGCCCTTAAAATTTTAAATTACATCTAATTATCAATTAGTTTAAGACTTGATCTGAGGTTGAGTGGATTTTTTTTAGAAATGGCCTTTTATAGAAACCTCCTCCCCATCTGTGCACTTTGAGTTAGCTTTATCTTAGCACTGTGTGAATACAGAGAAGCTTCCTTCTTCCCTTGCCTTTAGAAAGGTGGAATATGCTTTCATTTCATTTTTCCTAATGTTACCAGGGCCCACAATTTGTCAGCCAGAGTTTGTTCCTTTTATGCCTAGAGTTCATAACTGCTCTTTAGAACAGTTGATACGATAAACTTCTTTTGATTATCCGCTTAGTGGCGTATAACCACTATAACTTTTCAATGTGATGCTAAAACTGAGGAGAGCATTTCTATGATAAAACACAGGTCTTGGTGTGGAGGCAAAAATGATTAAGTGGTGCTGCTTGCTGCCTGCTAGCTAGTGTCTTCAGCTGCTACTGTGTGACTCTGACTAAGGCACACAGGTCTGTGCAGCCAGGACTGGACAGGACTGGACTGTTATGTATTTTATTTCAGTAGAAAGTCATTTAGTTAATTAACTTTGGAAGGAACCTGTTTAGTTTCCAACTAGAAGGACCATTATGCTGCAGGACCATGGTCTCCAAACTTTTTTGACCATGCACAATAGAATCAATAAAATTCCAACATGAAGCTTAATTGTAACTAAACATTTTTTCATTATTAAAAGCATTTATTAAGTCAGCTTTTTAAGTACTTCTGCTACCACTGTTTTAACTGCTTTTATCTGGATACATGTGGTTGATAATGAAACAACATATTCTGAACTGAGGTTGTGAAACAAAGCTCATGAACTCACAGCATTGCTGGCATTTAAGAGCATCTCTATCAGGTTTCTTATATTTAATAGAAAAGTGATGTTGCTTTTTTTTTTTCTTTTAATAAACTGAAATGGTGACTAGTAACATGACAGAAATAGAAGTCAGATATTTCATGCTGTGATATGAAAATAGAAGTAATTGGTTTTTTTGTATTCCTAATTAAGATAATATAGTGATTTTTGCTTAGAAGAATGTTCAGTCAGAGGAACAAATAAAATACTTGGAAATTTGGTGGGTGGTGTGTGGGTGGAGAGAATTACATGCAAAAACTGGAAAGCACAGACTTTCTGTCGCTTGAAAACTTAGTTAATGAATTTGGCAAAGAACGTGTGGAATTTTAGAAATGAAAGTTTTTAGTGACATCTTCAGTTTTGGCTATGAATAATAAAATATTTGTGATTGAATAGTAAGTGCTGGCAAGGAGTTTATAGCAACTTGCACAATATCATGAGCAACTGCAAGTTTATCTGCGTTGTGCATTTCCCTTTTTCAGGGTTTCGGGTCAGGGCGGCGCCTTAGACCTGTAACAGCCACTCTCTTAACCCCCCTCCCTCCTCAGAGGGGAAGAGAAAGGGAATAAGGGAGAGAGACTCAGCCAGTAGAAAAGGGAACTGGAACAGCTTGAATAAGAATAATAATAATAAAAATGGCATATATACAAATATATACAGAACCAATATCAAACCCACACCCCTCTGATGGCAATTACATCGCCATCACCACTGGTGCTGTGGGGCAGGCACCAGGAATGTCCCAGACTGGGCCCAGTGGCAGATGGGAACTGTGTTCAAGAGCTGGATTCTGGTGCTGGATTCAGGAACACACAGATCAGGGTCGAAGGCAGAACGGATGGAGTCCCCCTCGGGTG
>JAAGNO010024661.1:0-52891 GCA_033439905.1 Ceryle rudis
TTTCATTTTCTCCAACTTTCCGGTAGTAAGAGGATTTACAGATATTAGGCAACAACTGCATAATGGAATGAGGCATTTATTTTTGGCCAGACTTTTTACAGCTCTTCTTTTTTTTTTTTTTTTTTTTTTTTTTTTCCTTTTTTCTTTTGGTCTTAATTCAGTTGCTGCTAAGCATTGGGAACAAATAATTTTCTCTTTTAAAATGTGTCACCCCTCAGCTGATAGATCAAAAATTAGGGTACTGGATGACAGACTTTAATGGAAGCAGGGGAAGGTGTTGTTGAACATCACCTTTCTTTCACTTCACAGAAATCAGGAAATAAATCAGCTCCTGCACACTGACTCATGCCTTTGCAGATCCTACTTAATGTATTGCAATGAGGCCAAACCAGCATAAGCAGCACTTTTTCCGTTGTACTTTCAGACCTATTTGGACTGTAATAATTAAAAAAAAAAAAATCCACTTAATTCCCCGTGTTTTTGTGGTGGTGATTGAAGAAGGCTCAATCCATTTTCCCTATGAGAATGCAGTTAGGGCAACTTCCCCTTCAGAAATTACAGAAAGAAGGTGATTTTTTTCCTTGCAGAAAAATCTGTGCTATCTTTATTAACTCCAGGCAACAAAATACTTCATGCGGTAGCTGTGCTGGGTATTGGCTTCCCTGCACCTGGGAAGAAGGGAACAGGATAGGCCCTGCTGGGGTTTTAACTTACCATTCCAGGGACTCTAATTAGTTCAAAATTTCTGCTTAGACATGTAAACTGCACCTTCTGGCTTTCCTGGAGAAAACAAATTATGATAAACACCATGAAGGAACAATTTTTAGCTGTGCTTTTTAATGGCTGTTTTGATGGTGACTTTCATATTGTGAGAAGCTTTCTATTCAAGTCCTCTGCTTTACTTTGGAGAGACAAATAATCTGTGGCCATAACTGAAGCAGCTTCTTTATAACCCAAATTAATATTTTTATAATCTAGATGGTTATTTCACCTCACCGGTTCTGCTTCTTTGGGTTACTGTGGCTCTTTGCCCAGACCTTTTTGTCTGACCATGTTAAAATTAACTTACGAAGGTGGAGGTCTGACTTCTGCTCCTCTCCTCCACAACTTGATTATTTCCTGAAATCTGCCTCTTAATGGTAAGACTTTACAGGTATCAAGACTTTCTGGGAATGCAGGCAGGACCCGCATCAAGGGCTCTGCAGGTTTTGTGTGGTCATGGCACTGGTGGAAGGTGCAGACCAGCAGCCTGGCCCAGACATGCTGCCTCCCGGTTATATTCCGAGCAGGAACATTTTGAACTGCAGCGGCAGCATGTGTTTCTTCATCCTGTGTCACAAAAGTTTCCTGACATTTAGTGTTTTGGGGTGGATCCCTTCCTTTTCTGTGAAGAGTGCCAATTTCAGTGCTGCTTTTGATGGATAACAGTCCACGAAGCACTGGAGCGACACCAATAAATCTGGTTTGCGTAGGCAAGCTTCCGGGCTCCCTTTTTAGCTGTTCTCTGGCTGCAGAGGGACCAGGTTACCTGCCCTGACTGCATCCTCTCATCCTTCCACCTTCCCCCTGCTGCCAGCAGTGCTTTCCATGGGGGAACACCTTCTAAGGTGACTGCAGGGGAAGGGGCTGCCTAAAAGAGTTGGGTTTGTGTCATATTCACCCTTCTCACTGGGTGTGACTTCAGGGCTCATTTAAGCTCTTGCTGAGCAGCTCCAAAAAGGTGCTGTGGCACTGCCTGTTTCATCCCGATGGTGACCAAGGGAGTTCAGCTAGTGGCTCATGGGCTACCTTTGGCCTATCAAAGGCTATGCATGTGGCTACTTTTGTTGGCAGAGGGTTTTATCTTCCTTTACTGAGCCTAGTTTTATTATAGGTTTTCAGCTCCTGCAACGGGAACTTTATACAAGCCCCTCCAAAAGCTGAAGCAGTACTTAACCATAGGAAGAGGTACCAGTGCTGCTTCAACACAGGCTTCTTTTGGGTGAAAAAGACAAAAGGCAAAGAGGAGTACTGTGAGGGTTTGAGGTTGTTGAAGGTGGAGCCATCCTGAGCCTCTGAGTGAAATGGGTGTTTTCCAGCTTGCCTTATGCTCCTCTCCTAAGCAAAACCCTGATGTAGGTCAGTGAAAGCAGGACTGCAAGATGTGTTCGTCTTTCTTCTTGTCCCTTTTCAAGGAGGTAACAGTAATGCAGCAGCCTTTCTGTTTACTGCTTACAACTGAAACTGAGTTTTGCTTCTGTGAAGCAGTTTGAACCTGACCAGAGTTAAAAACTAGCCTGATTTCAAAGCACAGATAAAGGACTGCAGTGTGACCATCTACTTTAAAAAAACCCCTAAAGTAGATGCCATCCATCCTTGCTTCTTCCTGTTGAGTGTGGGAGCTGGAAGCTAGCTACTTTAATTTGATCATCACTCCTTTGAGCTAAGGCCAAGGCTAGCAGCAGGGACAGGCTGGTGACAGCAGTCTGAATTTAGTCCCTCTTGCTCAGATGGTGCATATAGGCAAGAATGGTTTAGGCAAATAGTAAGCAATACTTGTGCTATCTGGGTTTCATTTGCTTTTAAAATGGGGTTAACAAGACAAAAATCATGTGAATTTACTCCCCAGGAAAAAAAGCAAAACTCATCTATCAGCGACTGAATTGTTGACCCCTAGCTGGTTTAAAAAACAAAACAGGAAAAAATGATGTTTTTCTTTTGCAGTCCATCCTCCTTCTAATCCCGAACTGGATCCCATCCTGCCAATAGCTCTGTCATTGATTTCATCAGCTCCACAGGAAGGTCCCTGTGGGTAAAGCTACACCAGAAGTGCAGGAAAAGTCGAGCCCTAAATGTAAATGATGAGTTATAACACACACCGTTTTGCTCTAATTATTTATAAGAAATCATTTCATTATAAATAGGTTGGGTTTTTTTTGTTAAATGTATTGCTAGCATTACCTTATTACTTATTTGCAATTAATTAAATCATAGCAGATTTCTATGTTGTTATCATTTCCATATACTATAAATAATTCAGAAGAAATGTTGGTTCTTTCAGGGTACTATGTATGTGTGGATACAGTGAAGGAGAAATAAAGGCCTGAGCAAAGGAAAGTTGCTCTATCCTCAACTTTTTCACAAGCACGTCCTTAGAAAAATGGAAGGAAAGGAGCAGGGGGTAGCCAATGAGTGAAGTAAGATGATGGTTCCTGTCATCAGCATTGCAGGGCTCCTGGTTCCATGCAGAGCATCTCCTGGCTGCTTTTCAGAATAACCAGAAGGAAGTGTAGAGTTGTAGGGCTGAAGGAATTAAACCTGTTACTGATCCACTGGCATGCCACAATATTTGCTTCCCTTGAAGTAAAGAGAAGCGGGTTTGTGTTGTCACTGCAAGCTTGATTGGCTTTTTGAAAAATGAACAAGAAATGTTGTTGGAAAATTCACATTTAAACTAACTTTAGAAACCTGTTTCAAGTTAATTTACCTGGGAAATAAAATCCTTATTCATTAATAACTAGAGAAGAACATCCTGTTTCCATGCAGAATCTCACATGTATTTTAAGACTTTGAGCATTGGTACTGGCACCTCAGAGGTTAATAATAAATATGAAGGTCTGGGACAGTTTCTTGTAACCTTTTATCACTGTTGCTCTCTCCTTACCAGTGTCCCAATGGGAAAAAGCTTCATGAGTCCTGGGATACAAACCACATCAGGATGGCAGGGGTGGGTGGCTGGACTCTGGTGGTGGGGTATGCTTTGTCATCCCCAAGCCCACCAGGGAGCTGTCAGAGGCAGGAATTGGGTTGAGTGTAAATATATCAGGCAAATGGAAGGTGAGATAGAGCCAGGAATTGTTTCAAAGTTGGAGACAAGAAAGGAATGAGCCCAAGAACTGAGATGAAGTAGTGAGCTTCATTTGAACCGTTGGTTATGCTCCCTAAGTGATTTTCTGGCTGCTGGTATGTCTGGCAAATGTCTACACATTTGCATTTGCACCTCAGGAGACATTAGCATAGCAACACTGAGGGGAAATCACTTGGAAATAAGGCTGGCTACTAAGACATGGCTGGCTGGAGTGGGGCTGTGCTGAATGAAGGAGCCTTGTGGCTGATCTTCTGCATCTCATTTCCCCACGGAGGAGATGGCTTCAAATGCCTAATGGCTGTGCAGGGCCAATGCAGAGCATTTCAGCATGCACTGGGGAGGGAAGGATTGCAATGGGGTGGCACCACTTCCATCTGGACAGCAGTAGAAGGCACCTCTCCATCCCTGGAAAAGGCCTTGTCAGAGAGAGGAGGGCTGAGTAACGTTCTGCATGCAGGCAGCTGAGCAGAACTCCTGCTCTTCCTTCCCTCAGAGGAAGAGAAGATGGAGGTGACGTCAACAGAGAAAAGAGTGCATGGATTGGAGCCCCTCATGCAAGTCGTGTTGTGTGAAATGGTTATGGTGCCTCTGCATTGGTTCAGTGACAGAATATGAGCAGTTGTATGTCACATACATTCAGCATGCAGATGACTTCTTTTTGGCTATAGTCACCCAACAGCAGGTAGTTTTCATATAGATACATATTTAATCGAGCTACCCTTGGTTATTGCCAACAGAGGGAGGTTTGTTGGATGAAATCCTCTGCAGAAGGCTGTTGGATACTGGAGACAGCTCCTCTCCTTCTGTCCCCTTCCTGATGCTCAGCCAGGGCCATTTTTGCCCGCCCTCCCTGGAGCACAACTGAATGTGGCCTTCCCACAGGACAGCTGGTCCCTCTTCAGCTCCTGTGTGATGAGCAGCAGCTCGCTGGGCCCAACCATGGCCTTTCGTTCCCCTGTGCAAACCCTGGCTGTGCTGGAGTTGCTGTAGATTTACAACAGCATGGCTGAGACGAGGACCTGGCATCTGTGAGTTGGGAAGAGTTCTGTTGTTCCTCTGCACAGGAAGAAGCAGGGGGCCTCCTTATGAAAGAGCATGGTTGGGTTTCTCCATCTGGCAGATGGCACCGAAACTGTGTTGTTCTTGTTTTGGAGAGTTCCCCAACCATGCTAGAGAGTGGCACAAGGGAAGGAGCTGCAACATGATGCCTCTCAAACAGAGTGCAGCCAGGGAGAGTAAAACTATAGTAGCAGCTGGGGCCATTAACTCTCTCATCTGCCCCTTTCCACTAGGACAGAGTCTCTGAGCTTTGTATTACACCAGCTGCCTGCAGCAGTTTCGTGAAGGGATGAGACTGTGCTGAGACTGAAAAAAAAAAAAAAAAATTGTGTGAAAAATAGTGGTTTGGACATGCAGAGTTCTGTGTGGGGGCACATCACTGCCGGCTATGACTGGCATGGGAGACATGCTGTGAAACCCAGTGCTGCCATGGGTGCAGTGTGGTGGAGCTGCCTGCTCTCTCACTGCATTCGTACGGCTCCAGCTGACCTTAGGGAAAGCAAGCGCTGCCTCTGGCTTTCTACTACAGCCATGACCTCACACAGGTTGGGCCTTTTTGGGCTGCTGGGTGCTATCGAGTTGTTCAGGTAGCTGCTTGCCTTGCAGTGGAGCAGCCTCCTCCGCAAAGACCTCTCCCTCCCATGGGGGCAGCGGCTGTAGACCCTTGGGCAGGGGGGTTGGGGCCCTGCTACAGTGCCCCAGCTTACAGGGCAGCTGGTGGACAAACAGCTGTTGTCAACTTTGGTCCTTCACTCTTTTTGTTAAATTAAAGGATGTTCTTCATCTAGCAGGCAAGGTCCTTTCTGGTATGTGAGGCTTCTTCTCTCATACCTCCCCTTCACAGCTCAAAAGGGATTAGTCACTGCTTTGCAGTGTCCCAGCCCTGCCAGCACTCTATGAGTGGCCCATGAGCTGGCCACAGCCATCCTAGGCTGAGTGAACCTGCAAAGGTGGTATTTGCCTGCACTCCTAGTTGTGCTTATGCTGATGCTTGTGCAGCTGTCAGGGCAGAGGCAACCTAGTCAGGTGGAGAATGGTGTGCGTCCATGTGTGCATGAGTGGTGGCACAAGAGAAGTGGTGGCAGAAAAGAAGTGCTGGCACAGGAGAAACAGTGGTGAAGTGAGACAGAGGGAAGGGAATACTGCCTGTGTAAGCAGCAGAGTGATGTAGGGCTGGCTTCATCTCACTGCAAAATGCTCCCTGTTTTTCTCCTCCCACCACTATCCCATTATTACAGAGAACCTGGTGCAGACAAGTGGACTCAGCATGCCCCTTGTCTGCAGGAGCTTGGAGAGGCTTCCCAGCAGAGCCAGCTTGCTTTTCCTTCACCATCCTGCATGAACTTCCATCTAATTTTTTTTGCCTTTTAAAACAGATAGGAAAAACTGGGCCTAAAGGTCAGTAACACAGCTGTGTTCATACAGAGGCTGGTCAGTGAGGGGGATGGAAGCCGTCTCTCCCCCCAGCCCCAGGGAGCCCTGGCTGCCTTCTGAGCATGGCATTGCAGGCAGGAGTAAGCAAACGAGAAGAAATTGCCCTGACTTAGCAAGAGGTCATGCAGACAGATCCATGCTGGCAGACGAGACTGTGCTAAAGATAACTGTTTGACAAACTATATTTACTCTCCCTTTCAGGGAGGACTTAGAGGGGATTTGGAGCATTGTGCTTAATATAAGCCATCCAGTGCCTGCGGTGGAGGAAGTGCCTACTCCAGGCTTCTTTGCGCTTGTGCCTTTACAATCCATGAGAAGGGACACCGCTGAAAATAGCCTTGTCTCCTAATTGTATTCTTGGGAATGCTAATCAGCAGGCTCGCTCTTCCCACCAGCAGCAAACTGGCAGCAATGCTGTGTGATAGATTGCAGCTGCTTCACTCACCCCCCCACCCCCCCCCAATTTTTCTTGACAGCAGCACTAGTTGTCCCTGCCTGTGTTCCTCCCTAACCTGGAAAGGAGGTGATCCATTTTGGGGGGCTCTCAGAGACAGGGGAAAGCCTGTTGTTTGTGGGTTTTGAGTGTTCTGGGAAACCTCTGCACTGGAGCTGGCTTTCTGCCTCCCAGAGCTTCCCATCTAAACAACGGCAATGTGGGGTAGCAATGGACAAAGGGGCAAAAGAGAATTGTCCTAAACAGTCGTGTCTTTTCAGCTGATTGTCAGTGAACTTTCTGCCATACAGGAAAAGAGGCACTTGAGATTTTGAGTATGCAGTAACCATGACAAATACAGAAGTACAAAAACAGCTCTAGGCAGCTAGAAAGAACAATACCGAACAAACAAATTAGCCATCTGTACCATCTCTAGCTCCTAAAAGTAAACATAAACACAGACCCACACTGGAAAGGACTGTACTCATAATAAATCAATTAGCTCCACCAGCCCTTGGAGGCAGCAGGGGGTGAGGGGCAGGAACCAGACTAACAGACTT
This sequence comes from Ceryle rudis, assembly GCA_033439905.1. Lineage (NCBI taxonomy): Eukaryota > Metazoa > Chordata > Aves > Coraciiformes > Cerylidae > Ceryle > Ceryle rudis. The sequence continues at coordinate 7,334 of JAAGNO010024661.1, forward strand.
CTCCCTGTCTCCCTTCAGATTGGCTCTCTGGGCTCCTGAAAAGCTCTCTTGCAGGCTGGGGTGTGAAGGTCCCAAGAACGCTCCCATCGTGAGTGACAGCAGGAGTGACACCATGGAAAATCTTGACCCTGGGGTGGGGGGGATGTCCAGCGTTCACATTTGAGAGACTTCCTTTCCCAAGCCCCGGCCAGTGAGGGTCTTGTCATCCTTCCTCTCTCCTTTCCTTCAAGCCCAGCAGGGTGTTGGGAAGGTTATAAATACAGGCAACTGTTTGCTCTAATCCCTCTCTGTCCATGGGGATCAGTAGTGCATCAGTCTCCTCTTTCCTCACTCCCAATTTATCCCTGATTGACTTGCCCATCCCATGGCCACCATCCATAACCCTCAGTTTGCTGCATTTCTTAGTGATGTCTCCTTATATGCCAAACATCTGGAAAGCTGCCTCAAGAAAATCATCCTCTTGAGATGAAGAGGCACCAAAGTGGTGGTGGTGGGGCAGCCCTTTTGGTATCTTTATTCCTCTCTGTTCTGTATGATGGGTGTCTTACCCCAGAGAAGGGCAAGTGGGAATAAGCAGATTTGTTAATAAACTACTTCTGTGTTGTGGGAGCCTGAATACCCACCCCCCCAGTGTGAAGATCAAGAAATTTTCACTGCAAAGGACCTCTGCTGTGTATATAAGGAAGGGATCCAGACCCTTACTGCTGCAAACTATGGCTGTGCTCTCTATAGCCACCTCAGAAGCTAGTGCACGGTGCTACTTTCCACCAGTTGCGAAAGGATAGATATGGGACATGTCTCCACAGACACATCTCAGGAGACTGGTGACCAGCTTCTACTTTTGAGTCCCTTAGGCTAGCCTCAGCCTCCTGTGATGGGCACAAGGGCTATGTGTGAACTCCTCCCCTCACCTCAGGGGATACCAAGACCAGAGGCTATGCAGGGCACACTTGCAAAGTCGTATTGCCAGCTCATTGCTGGTAAAGTCTGAAGGCAGGAGGAAGTTTGCTGTTACTGTAAAAAGCTGTACTAGCTGTTCCTAATTGCATCCCTTTGGGGAGGGCACAAGTGGGTGAAACTTGAGGGTAAGGATTAGGAGAGTAATGCAGACTGGAGGAGAAAACAAACACACCCATGAAAGGGTGGCATGCTAAGGCTAAAATCTGTCACTGTCAGAGAAAGAGCAACAGCAGCATCTGTCTAATAGCACATACCAATGGGGTAGGAACTCTTTGTTGGTGCGTGACCTTCAAGTCATTGCCAGGAATAGATTTTGGCTCCAATTTCAACTCTAAGTAAAGCACCTTCTCCTGTCATGATTTGGAAGCTGAGGTATTTCAGTTTCCAGAAACAAACATTGCTGGCAGGAGGCAGCCCAATAGCCCTGGCTGCTTCAGAGCCCTGTATGGCAGCAGCTCTGGAAACAGCCAGGCTCTGCACTTTGGGAATGACATGGGGCGAAGGAACACAATGGGCTTCACCACCCTGACCCTTGCCATTGTACAGTGGCTCCTGTGCACTGTCTAGCCCTAGCTGACAATATGGCTGCTTCTTTTCTCCTAGTCTGTAAGAAGCAAATATTTTTTTCAATTCATACAAAGGACTGAGTATTTTTAACAGTACAATTCCGTTGTTGTCCCAGGCTCATGCTGGTGGTTTCCATACCAGAGCTCCCTTTCTTTCCAAAGATCCTGAAGCCCAACAGCTGAAGGGAAGCACAGTTTATGAATGGAGGAAGGCTGCCTCCCCTTCAAGTCAGCAGAGGTGCAAGGTGGCGCCCAGGGGCCAAACAGCCATCTATTCACTGCAGCTGTTACCTTCAAGTCAAATCAACCAATCCTCCCACACTGACACTCTCTCTCCAGCGTATTTGATGAAGGTGGCTGAGAAACATGGAATACTCTGTCCTTAATGGAAAGCAGCAGCCCAGTGAGTGGGGGGCAGATGGGGGTGGGGCACAAACTCCCTTCCAGATGCCTCTGCTCTGCTTCCCTGTCAGCCCAGGCATAGCCGCCAGCCATTTGCAGAGGCACCATGCACTCTCTCCTCCAGCTTTCTAAGATGGCGGCATGGGAAGAAAAGAAAGCACAGCCTGTTCTGACAGTAGAGAGGGCCCACAACCTCAGCAGGGGTTTCAACAGCACTTAGAAATGGGGTCCTGGCTCTGCTGCTTCTGCAGACTGAGGTCTGGATTCACTTCTTCAGACCTAGCAGCCCACAATGGGCTGCAATGAAAAGGTCATGGTCATACACAGCCTATGCTTCTTCAGTGGTCTTCATGGGTGGAGGCAGTATGGATGTGCATGTTTTTGAGAGAGGAAAGGAGTGAAAATAGCACTTGTAGGCCCATGAATGCTGCCTGTCTTCTCACAGCCCAGAAGTTCTTCAACTACCCTCAGCAAGAAAATATTTTACTAATCATCTTTAACGAGAGTTTTCAGCTCAGTGGAAAGCCATGTCTAATACACCTCTGGAGCCCAGGGAACTGAAATGAAAATCTGGAAAAACTCTTGAGAGCAACTGCTTGTGGTGCAGGGCGAGGCAGCTGCTTTTACCTCTGGTACATAAATCTCTATACCTTCATGAACATTTTCACTGCTTGTTTGAAATGTCACTTCAGCAGCCACAGAGAAAACAAGCCTTTTGTTGCTGGTTATGTCTGCTTGCTCTGACTAGCAAACTCTGAATCACAGGGGATATTACCCACTACAGAGGTAGGATGGCTGTCTGGCAGCATTTCAGAAACAGAAGAGCAGGCTTGGAGCAGAGAACATTTGCAAGAGCTGTTTAACTTGCTAAGACCATCACTGTTAGTTGGCTTCATGCATACTGCTGCTTCACGGACCCACCATCGCAGCTGTTTGCCTCAGCTAGTCAGGCATAGATAGCAAGGCAAGGTGGACAGGAAGCCCTCAGGACTGGTCAGGGAGGTTTCAAATTCACTTTGCACCACTTTAAAGGAGCACGAGGTGTATGGCAGAAGCCCATCATGTCTCATAAAAGTCCATCGAAGCTGGAAGTAGGCATGCTTCTTCCAAGCTGCTAAGAGGAACATGGGCAAGGAAAACCTAGCTGTGCCCTGTCTCCCTCAGGGAGCTGGGACCCATCATTTTCTAGCAGTAGAAGTGTTGGTGGGACGAGTGCTGTCATCTGCAGCCCTGTGTCTCCCGCTGTCTTTAGGATGTTTAGCAAATCCTGGGATACAAAAGTCTTCCTGCAGGTGACGCGTGAGTGTGTCAGTGAAATCCAGTATAACTGGAGCTGGGAAGAAGTAATGCTGTGTGCACTCAGCCTGCGGGCAGTAGGCGATATGATGACATTTAAAGTCTGTAAGGATGTTGTCAAAGCTGACAGAACACCAAGCTGGTATAGCAGAAGGAAAGTAAGGCCTTCATAGGTACCTCATTCACAGTGAATTGGCAGAGAGCAGGAGGAGTGCTCTAGAGGGATTTTTAGTCCTTTTTTGGCTGGTTGGTTGGTGGGGGTTTTTTAGAAGAATTCACAACACTTCTCCATAGTACTGCAAAAAAAACCCTGAAGCACTTGAAATCACCTAAGCTACTGAAGCAGAAAACTTAACGCTGCTCCCAGTGCCACAGGGGAGCCTGCTCCTCTCAGGCACCTTCAGAGCCCAAAACCCACAGCAGTAGGGTGCCAGCTGCAGCCACCTGCTGTAGTGGCCACAAGGAGTTTTTCTGTACAGGTTAATTGTCAGACATACAGGGTTCATTTTATTACCACATCCAAGAGGAATGAAAGATGCCTTATAGGCCCATGAGATAATTCCTGGCAGTTAACACTCTCCCCAGTTCCTGCCCAGCCGTGGTCCAGATCTGTAATTTTGTGTGGATGGGAGATGTGTTGGCAGGATTTTCAAAGCTTGTAACTCCTGTGTTCATGCCTCTTAAAGAGACCTGTTCTTCCAGGCACACAGATAGGTTAGGTGTGTTCCTCCTTTAGGCCTGCCTTTTTCAGGATAAAAGAGGTGGGAGTGGGAGGACGAAGAAGGTTTGTGCAGCATGACAAGGAAAAATCTCCGGTTTACGTATTGTTAAAAAGCTCCTGAAAATTAAACTATTTTTCATATGTAATGAACTGTGCATGTCCTATACAGCAATAAAAATATCAAAAGTAGTACTAAGAACTAATGTGGACCATAAATACTGACTCGCATTCATAATACTTTCGTAGGGCCATTATAACTAAAATATAAATGGAGTTTTTATTTTAAACATTTAATATTAATCAAATGGTTATGAAGGTACATAACAAACAACTGCGACATGCTCATGGCCTAAATAATAAAAATGAAATGGGTGAAAATTTAATTTGCAAAAGAGAGAACATTGCATTTATAAAGCATAATTATATCATCAAATATTTACCATTATTTGCTGGTATTCATTCTATTTTTATTTTACACAATAAAACAGGGGGTTCATAAAGCAGCAGGCTGGGCCCCATCCAAACTCTTTTTGTACCCCCAGGCTGTGCAGGCAGTACACTTGTAACTCAGGGTTTGCTCCTTTGTTTTACTGCTTTCCTTTAAATGTTCCAATGCTTCATTTAAAATTCTGACATCTCCCCTTTTTACTCAGTACAGACCAGTACAATTATGTCAATCCCCATCTCTAGAGACAATAAAGTGGCCCAATGTCCTTTGCAGATCCAGGCAAGTGGATGAATAACCATTTTACATGGGCTGTCTGTTGGGCGCTATGAGGCAGCAGCCACTTTCACTTCTCCAAGGACTACCAGTGTTCCTCACCACAGAAGCAGTGAGCAGACAAAACCATGCTGAAGTTGTCAAGCTGATGTCCCCCACCACCCAATAGCCAGACTGAAGCTGCCGGCAGGCGTGCATTAAGCAGAGGGTGACATAAATTGACAGCTGTACTCCCACCCTCTGTGTTTTATTCCTAGCCATGGGCTGAGGTTTATTTTCTTCATACAGGTCTGACAGTTGAAGGGGCTGGACCTTTCTTGAGGTGCTCCTGCACCTGCTGAAGCGTAGGATCCTGATGGGATTTCCATGCAAACAAGTGCTTGGAGTCATGTCCTGAGCATCTGGGCAAGGGGCAGCAGGCAAAGGCTAGTCTGGTGGGGGGTGTTATCAACTTGAATCAAAGCCCTCCCTTCCAGGATGGTTGGTTTTGTCATCAGCTTTCACAAGGCACAGTTTTGTGTTGCACTTACTTTAGACAGCTTAGCTTGGCCAATGCTGAGAGATTCAGTGGATTCTTGGGGGTTTTTTAGGTTAATTTGGAAAATTTCCCTGATTATACATCTGCCAGCGTAATTTACACCTCTGAGGATTGGGTTGATTAGAGAATCAGTGAGAATGATTAATTTTATTCATTGAAGGCAGGGCTATGAGTGTGCTGCAACCTGCGACTGAACTGATATTTCCTTTAATTGTTCAGCTGGGTCCTTGGCAAGCCTGAGACAAAGCTGAAAAACCATATTTCTGGTAGCCCAAGCTTCAGCCATCCTGCTGAGCCAAACCAAGCCCAGCTTGTCTTCTGGCTACAGGCCTGAGGTTTGACACCCCCCCATGCAAACATGGATAGAAGCAGCTTTTCAAGTTTGGACAGAGGCATGCCTATGTCAGATGCAAGGCTCTAATGCCTGATGCCGGCAGCAGCAAGCTGCTGAGTGTGGTAAGATGTGCTTTATCCCCTGTCTTTAGCGGCTGCCATCACTGATGGCAAGCCCTTGTTCCTTCTGCATCTTATGGGCAAGGGTGCTCACTGCCTCGGTACTGAGAGAGGTCAGAGGGAAGGGAGAGCAGCAAGCAGGCAGTGCTAGATTGTGCTGCTATTATTTATCTCACTAATGAGGAAGGTAATGGGATAGAAAGTACACTTTAAAATCTCTGGGTACCTCTAGGTGGGGAAGCACATTTTGCAAGCACTTTGGAGGGCTAGAAATCAAAGCAGTCATGACAAATGGGAGAAATGGTCTGAGATCAATAAAAGGAAATTCAATACAGGAGAGTGCACAGCACACACTTAGAAGGAGGACTGAAGTGGACAGCAGTGATGTGGGGAAAGGCCAGGCTGGCAGAAGCAGAGCAGGGGAGGTTCAGGCAAGCTGCAAGACAGCAGCTGGTGGTCTGGTATGGGGAAGGGACCAACCAGGAGGTCTTAGTGGTCACACCAAATGTGGGGCTGGAGAAATCACCATTCCTCTCTCCTCATGGCAGAGTGGGGCAGAGGACAGCATCCTGCTGTCCTGGGGATGATGCAGGCAAGCATGGAAGAGTGTGGGACATGGTGGTAGCCTGGAAGATGTGGCTTACAGGGAAAAGTTGAAAGAACTGGTTTGTCCAGGCTGAAAGAGTGCAGGATGAGGTCAGAAATGGCAATATTTGACACATCAAATATGTAAGGATTGCCATTAGACCAACTAGTCTTCAGGTAGACAAAGAAGGTGAGCTGTTACTTGGTGAGAGTGAGCTGGCTTAGAGCTAAAGGAAAAACATGCTGTAAGCAGCAGAAGAGAAGAGCCCTTGTGCAGGGATGTCCCTGTCGCCAAAGATATTTTTAAAAGGTTAAACAAATACCAGTCAGGGATATCAGACAGGAAGAGAGGGAAGGGGAGGGGAAGAGGGACTGGATGATCTTTGGAGGTCCCTCGAGCCATACATGTCCATGACTGCTGTGATTCAGGTTGGGGCAGTGCCCAAAATGTGTCTGGTGAATTCCACACGTGTTCAGTGACTCCTAGTCCCAAGCAGTATGTTGCCCTAAAAGGGACCTTGATTTTTGCAGAGACTCTTATAAAATGGGATATTTAGGGCATCAACAGCACCTGCTTCCCTAAAAGCATGGGCTAGATTTTTGATACTTGAAATTATTTTCTGCAAGCCTACAAGCCTTGCTGAGTTTTACATTCATTCAGATCAAAGTTCTCTGCTGGCATGACTACAATGCCTGAACTGCCAAAGCTAACATATAATACAAAATAAATGATAAGTTGTATGAAATATTGTTTCATCTATATCCAACATTAATTTTGTAAGATGTAGAACCCTAACCTCCTCCCTCAAAAATATAATAAAACAAGAACTACCAAAAAGGAGCTGCCAGGAAGAAAGCAAAAGTTATTCAGTATTGTGCTGGGCATTAACTTAACTAGGAAAGCGGGGTGAGGTTAAGCTGAATGGAGCCAATGTGCAGAATAGGTCAAGTTAGCCAATGATATAATAAAAAAGGCTGCTCCTTCAGGCATGATCTAGTTAAATCAGGAGATTTAAGTACAACAGACTCAGGGGTGTTGGAGCTAAAAGGCTGCATTTAGACTAGGAAAGAAAATGTCTTCTGGTGTTATCTCAGGCTCAGATAAATTCACTCACCTTTTCTAGTCCTGCTTCACAGATGTGCCCTATGGGACCCCTGGTAGTCTGAGCTATGCTGTGTTGGGTAATGTTCATGTTCTCCCACACAAGGATGGATCAGGAGTAGCACGTATACATCAGCATGTTTGACTATTTATTATATATTTGAAGAGACAGATAATCTGTGAGGAAGGAGAGCTTAAACAGAGAGAAGAGTTTCACAGTGTGATTGCACAGTGAAGAATAAAAAAATAAATCAGATTTTGGTACCTGTTGTCCTTGTTTTAAGCAACCTCCGCCTACAGCCAGGTGGTAACTCCCTGGATTGCTTCTATTTCTGCTTATTCACCATCATCTCTGTGCTATTTCTTGCTCTGTTTCCCCAGTTGGCTGGGCTGTGCACCAGCACCTTTTATGGCAGGGCATGGGAGGCTGGGGCTGCAGCTGCACGTCCCCAGCCTCCCACCGCTGCCTCTGGCCCACCCATGCCCGCTTGTGCCCTTGGGATGGGCAGCACAGCGGTGGGGAGCGGGAAGGGGGGCAGGTGAAGGGGTTATATTTAGCTTGCCTAGGAGGAGCGCTAGGGCATGACATCAGCCTAGCTCTCTTCTCACAAGCCAGCCTGTGCTCTGCTGCCTGCCCCATGCCTGCTCCCCTGGCACCAGGGCCCAGAGCTGCTCCTGTTACTCGCCTCCTGTTCTTGCTTGCTGACGCAGGGGTTAGTCTTAAGCGTGAAAACAAATGGCTTAGGACCCACGTGCTTTGCTTTGCACAGGGCAAAAGCTAGGGCAAGCCCTGTCACTCACCCCGCAGTATTTTGGCAGTGCTGGGTTGGGAATTTCAATCCCTGCCCATCTCCAGTGACAGGCCCCAGTGGCATTGACACACTGGCTGAGTGTGGCATTTACCAATGGTTATTCCAGGGCAGAGAGCAGTAACAGAGTTTTGCAGTCACAAGAAACATGTTCCTCTGGGTTTATCCTTCTGACTTACCTTGGCCAGCAGAGCCATGGGAATAATGACTCCAGCCTCTCCAGTGTGGCAGGCCCTGGGCATGCAAGTCCGAGTGCAAGGCAGACGAGTCCCAGCTTGTTTCACATCTCCAGGCTGGAGGTTTTCCCCTCTGTTTGTCAGCTGGAAGCGTGTCTGAGACTCAGAATGGTTCCCCTCCTCTCTGGAATCGGGGCTATGTTTAGCAGATGCCATGTGTGTCTACTGGGTCCTTAACTGTAAAAGGGGTCTGGCCCCACCTAGGGATCTGAACACAGGCAGTGAAACACACTTTGTATTTTTGAGATTAATGAGGCTTCCTTCACATGTGACACAGATGGCTGGATTTTTGGCAGTGCTGAGTACCTACAACTACAACCACATTCACTTGGAGCACATTGGCACACAGTGCTCTGGAAAATTAGGCCATGTTTCTCCAGTGCAAAAGGCTTGTTGATGTGTGGGATATCAAATGCGTAAAATTATTCACACTCTGCTTCTTAATAACAATAAAAGGATGACTCATAATTACTTTCTGAGAATATTAAAATCCTAGACACAATGAATCTGTGAATCTGTACAGTGAATCTGTACAGCACAGTGTATTAAATGCTCTCCTTTATTACAGAATAGCAATGTCTAATAACTCCTGAGCTCAAGTTTCACCACGGTATTTATAATTCACATCCATAATAACATTTTCCCATTTAACAGCCTGGGGCAGACGCCACAATGCGTTATACAGCACGGGTGCAAATAATGAGATAGGATGATGTCATTGTGTAGCATTCCTCCTAAGAGATCTAAAAATACTCTCCCGCTTTCCCACATTTCATCAGCGCCTGCTCCCTCCCGCCTGATGCTTTTGTGCCCGTTCCCATGGTAACAGCTTCCATTGTAGCCCAGACTCTCATGCAGATGTTGTCATTGATCCAACACCTTGCGGCAGCTTTGATGGCGCATTGTCTTCTTGTTTCCTGTTCTCCTGTCTCCGTTCTCCCCCAGTAAGGATGATTTGGGATACTTCCTCCTGCTCGGTGCCTTTGATTTGAAGGAGGAGAAGGGGGAAAAAATCTATTGGGGTTTATTATCAACCCTAATCCTTCCTGGGGTGTTTTCTGAGAGCAAAAATAATATGCTGTGGATTCAGATACAAGTTCACTTGTGCAGTTGTTAAAATAGGTGCCTTAAATAAAACCACTAGAGGAATCAAGAGCGATTAGCTTTGGGACACCCTAACTAAAACCTCCCTCTGACAGGGCTTGGAAAACTTCTGTTTCATAGGGGGATGCTGCTGATTTATTGCTTGTACAGTCTGATCAGAGCCTTTTCTTTTTTTTTTTTTTTCCTTTTTCTTTCTTCTGTTTTTTTGGTTTCTTGGTTTTGGGGTTTTTTTTGGGTTGGGTTGGGTTTTTTGTGTGTGTTTGGTTTGGTTTTGGTCGGGGTTTTTTTGTTTTTCTTTTTTTTTTTTTGGTGGGGTTTTGGTTTTTTTGTGTGTGTGCATGTGTTGGTTTTGTTTTTTTTTTCTTTCCCTTGCTAAGCCCCTGGGGAAGTTTCCACATTTTGGCTGTGTTCATTGTTCAGGCTCTCCCCACCCAGGCTTGTCACTCCAGCTTGGCTTGAAGAGAAAGGGAGGGAGGCGGCAGAGCTGAGCTGGAAAAGCTGCACTGTGGATTATTGCTGAAATGAAATGTAGCTGTAGGAAAAACGTAGACAACAAGAAATTCTGCTTAATCACCTATTGTCTGCAGTTGTTTTGCATTCTTCACCTGTCACTCCTTGCTGAAGTCGGACCTTGTTCTCCTGATGATGAGAACCTGACAGACTGATGGTAATGAATGTGTAACTGAACACTTGGGCTTCTGCATCTGCATTATTTATTCACCTAAAGCAGGAGCTGCTCTATATTTAGTGTATGATGTCAGTGGCTTGTTTGCATCCTTAAAAATTGGCAGGGACCCACATCTCACATGATATATGAAATCACTGATAAATGATTCTTTTCACTGAAAGAAAAACAGCTTAATAAATGCGTCTCTTTTCTGCTTTCATCTCTTCCCTCCCCACCACGCTCCCTTTCCCTTCTGGGATTTGTCTCTCAGTGGCAGAGCTCAGAGCATCTGTGAAGTGGAAATGAGCAGGCAGTACTGCAGATCAAATTGAGGCCGTGGATATGATCGGGAAGTCGCTGCCCTCCCAAGCCCCCCTTTGCTCCCCCCCTCTGAAGTCCTGGGCCTCTGCCAAAGACCTAGCCAAGCAGGGCGGAAGGGAAAAAAAGAGAGTGAGGCAGAGCCTCCTCCTCCCAACACAGGCTTTGCGGGACGCTGGTATTCCTGGTATGTAATGAGTTTCAGTTGGGTTTTAGCAGGCAGGGAGCAGGGGGGACAGGCAGGGCTCCCATGCGCTTTGCTTACCACAGAAATGGCACTGTGACAGATACTAGCAGTTATCTATCTTGCACATGTCTTTGGTGTAAGCAACAACATCGGACATTCATGCTTTCGTAGGGGAAATGCAGCCGGGGGGCTTTTCTGGCATTGCTGCAAAACCAAAGGTCATGCAAAAATAGCAAGCTTTATGTATAAAAAATAGATTCGGGTGCCAGATTTTCAGCTGCTGTTACCTGGCAGGGCTCCACCGAATTTCTGTGCACCAGTTCATGCCAGCCGAGGATCTGATCCTTAATTCAAATGTGGGGCTAGTTAGAAGTTAATTGCAACTTCTAGCTCACAAGGGCATGCCCATCCTCACACTTTAGGGATAGTTTTCTCAAGTCAGCAGGTGCTGTGGTTCCACAGCCTATCTCAGCTCTCCATGGCAGCAATGATAAGACCTGTAGGGAGCTGCAAATGTATCATCAACAGATCCCAGGGCTACAGTTTGGGTCTGGAGTGGATCGATCGCTGCTTTGGCCATCATTCGGATAAAGAACACAGCCTGCCATGGGGACATTGTCCTCAGCAGTGCAAAGTGACGTGGGGAACAAATTTAAAATAGGCAATTTACCCATGGAAACAATCAGACCATTTGTTTCAGCAAGAATTTCTTGCAGTGGGCAAAAGCAGTTACATTAAATCGCTACCAGGGTTTAACATAACTGTTGCTGATGCAAGCCCAGTAAGAAGCAGGAGAGGGCAAATGTAGCCTTGCTGCAGAGCTGCTATGCTGCAAATGAATGACTTCACCTGTTTAATAAACAAGCTCATTCAAGCTTCCGCTCCATGGCTATTTGCTTGATGGGTTTGAACAATAATGAACTAAGATTAAAAAAACCCTGCCCTTGAGAAATTTGGGCTGCTCCAGCAAACGGGATCAAATAAAGTTGGTAGTACCATGTGGCCTGCCAATGTTCAGAAATGACATCCCATGTATCTTGAGCTTATTCAAACCAGCATTTTGCTTTGTTTTTGGTGAATAAGGCGACCTGCAGGTTAAGCATCAGAGAGACATTTGGGAGGAATTAAACAGAGAAAGGTGGGTATGGAGCACGAAAGGAAATTCTTTCAAGAGCTTTAGCATAAAACATCCTTCTATAAAGGAATATGTGAGACAAGTTTTCAGATGAGACAGTTGTCCTCCCAGGAAAAACATCATGAAGTTGTTACACAGAAACTCGTTAAAGAAAAAAGTCAGCTGATGCCACAAGATGATATCTCAGTAGTCCCAGATGTTCACTGTTCTGGGAAAAGCGAGGAAAGATTAATCTCAGAAATTCACCCTGTGTCAGTGGAGTACTCAAAGAAACTTGGAGTGAGTTTGTAAAATAAAGATGCTGCTCCTTGGAGTAATATAAGCAGCAGCCATAAATTGCTAGCTGCCATTTCAAAACAGTGAATGGATCCTGATGGTCTGTACTGGGCAGGAACCAATATGATGGTTGCCATGGGACTAGGAATTAGAAAATGTGTTTTGTTCCTGATCATGTAATGTATTTTCTGTGTGATACTAGGAGATCCCAATAGCCCCCTGCCTCCATTCCTCTGAATAATACCAGAAAATCAATTCTTCCTTTCCCTCGAGGTCATGATCCTTTTGCATGTCAAACATTGAGGGCTAGGATGGTCTCTCATTGTGCCTCCATCAGCTTCCTCGATGTCAGGTGCTCTGCCTTCTGTTTAAGCTTCGGCTATGACCATGTGGCTACTGAGGATGACCACTTATGCCTGGGCCCAATCTCACAGAATTGCCCCTCACTGCTACTACTCTGGCAAGCCGCGGGGAGCTCATCTTGCTGGTGTCTGGACACCATTTTTTGCAGCAGTGTTATAACTGAGACACTGTGGCACGGATGTGGGGAAGGAGGGGGAGCCCTGCTGATGGGACAGAAGGATAAGGCACCTGGGCACTCCCAAGCAGGACACTGAAGGGAAATGGCCGGGTGAGGACTTGTGCCTGTTGTCCCTCCTGGCAGCTATCCCAGGGATCCACAGGCAGTGGAGTCCTATCTGTAGGCAGGGCAGGAGGCAGGAGGAGCAGAGCCAGCCACAGGCAAAACCCAGGTGAGTCTGCAAAGCATCTTTTTAATGTGCCATCCCCAAAATCCCCACTTGTGATCAGCCCTCAGCTGCCATGAGTGTAGGGTGGCATGTGTGACCGAGCCACAGGGCAAGGGGGTGAGAGCAATTGTCTCTCCTATCTTGATCCTGGTAGTCTTAAAGGTTGTGCACACAAGGGAAAAAACAAGACAGTGCCTAGCATGCAGGGGCAGGAGTGCAGTGTTTTAACCGGCACCTGGAGTGGTGGGAGTTGTCACGAGGGGGACTGGACCTGATCTAGCCTAGCCTGCACTGGTGAATTCTCTGCCACTGACTGCAGGCCAACATCACAGCTATGTGAAATGCAGACACAGCGCTCAAACACCTAAGCCAATTTTATTTCACACTTTTCATTATTTCAGGAGATGTTTCCATGGAGGTTCTCGTTTCAGTGTAGCAATCCCCTGTTTCACTATGACAAAAGATCTGACCATCACTTCAGCATCATTTAACAGCTGAAGAAATGAAGTGAAAGAAGGCTGAATTGACAGCAAGCTGGGCTAGTGTGAACACTGGTGGGTGGCCCTAAGCAGTGGAAAGTACACCAAGGGAGGACTGAATTAGGAAAACTGTGATTACTTTTTTTTTTTTTTCCTCCAGTGAAACCTAGCAGGTAACCTGTGAGCTTTGTCTGTGAGCAGCGGTGATGGAAAGGGTTTCCAGTGGAGGCACCTTCTCATCAGTTCCCTGGAGCATAAAATTGCTCTCTCTGGGTTGAAGCCAGCAGCAGGGGCATCTTAGAGTTGCCATTTTTGACCAGAGGATATAAGGGCCATCGAAAGAGTATCTAACTCTAAAACCACAAGTGATCAATTAGATTTGGTGTTGTCAAATTGCTGTACTAAAGCAGGAGAGATAGATAGAAGGATAGGATGTCAACAACAGAGCTGGGAGGTTAAGCCAGATACGCTGAGTCTCTCTCCAGGGCAAAATTACAGCGCATACCTCCCCCTTTGGCCAACAGCAATTGCATTTTAAGGGCCTGTTAATCTGGATCAGTGACAGAGATACTCTCTTCTAGAGGGTCGAAAGCACTTTTCACATGTTTTCTTACAGCAATAACCTGGGTCTTTATTACTCAAGCAAAAGGCAAGTTGCTCAGTTATTTATCTTCATCTAGTATTTTGCTTCATGTGAAGCTGCAAATGAGAAAAACATCTACATATTCTCGAAGTCCCTAAACCCAAAGAATTTAATAAGAAATAAGCCATTCCCTCCATCCAGAACAATTTTCAACTGAATTCCTGACAACAATGGAGTGATTCAAAGCTCGCAGATGTTTCATGAAGGTTTTCTCAGAACATCTAGTCAGATGGATTTCACAAGTGGGCTCTGTTTGCCATCAGAAAAATATGATATATACTAGATTCACCTTTACCCATAAACCACTTGAATGAGGCTTCATCAAAGAAAGTATGCTTTTCATCATGCTTTTTACTGGCAACAGAGCTGTGCCCAGAAGCACTTTGTGCTAAGCCTTTTTCTTGTAAATACTTACAGGACTATTGCTCATCCTCCCTCATTCAGGACATGGTGGGGACTCAGGAAAGGTAATGACACTTGCACATGGTTGTTAGTATGGCCAGTGGGGAGTCTTTCTTATGCTGGGCAGGGGAAGAGAAACAGCTTACTTCCCCCATCTTTTGGATCTCAGCCTTAATTGTAAATGTGATGTCCTCCAATGTAATCAGTTATTCCCTTGTTCTGAGCTCTTCTGAGTGCCTAATTGACCTTTACTGTCCCTCTAGCTCTTTGTCCCTCCTGGCAAGAGATAAGATAAAGCCCGTCAATGTGTTGGAGAGCTCTAGCAGACCTTTCCTGTGTGCATTAGGTTGCAGTTGTTCCTTGACATTGTGTTGCCTGCTTGTCCAACTTTGTCTCTGATTGATGGAAGTTAGGAGAAGTTGTCTGAGCAGATTTGGCAGCCCTGTGACATGGCAAGAGACAGGGTCAGCTTAAGCTCACCAGTGTAAGAAATGAAGTGACAATGCAGTCAACCTCTGCATCTGTACTGCACATGTAAAGAACCATTCTGTGACCCTTCCTCTATCCCTTGGCTGCTGGGGAACGGAAGATGGTATAGTGGGACCTGTCAGGGTTGTCTTCCCTTTCCCCCTTCCCCTTCCTCTCAGTCTCATCTGATCTGCCCTCCTGCTCTTCCCTGCCCTTGCCCTTCTCATGCCTCCCTTTAGCTCTTTCCTAATAAAGACCTTAAACCCCATCTCTTTCACATTAATCATGGCACTATGGTTGTATTTGCAAACTCATTTGATGTCCCCTCTGCTTCCTTGTTCAATCCCTTTTATTACCTTTTCTCTCTCAATATCTCTTCAGGCCGATGCCTGTCCTGGAGTTCAGACCTGTAGGATGCCTTGCCAAACTGCAGATCCAGTTCCACCTGTCCCCTGAACAGAGAAACCCCACATGAATCCCGATCCACTAGAAAGCTCAAGAGCAGCAAGCTCTATTTAAATTAATCGTTCTGCCAAGTGGGTTGGCTCATGGGATACTGTGTCTCTAGAGTGACATCACTGGACATGAAGCATAGCAAAGAAAAGGTGACAGTGACACTCCATGCATCAACAATATAGGTTAAAAAAGCTTGCTTTTCAGAAAAAAGGCTCTGAATTCAGTGACTAAGGACTTCACCAAAACCTTGAGCGGCAGGGTTTGCTCTTTTATGAGTCTGACCTATGGGAACCAGTGCCAGAGGAAACACCTTCGCTTTGTGGACTGAAGTCTTCTAATGGCAATGGACTTTGTTCCTTGGTGGAGAGGTGAAGCAAGCTATTTGTGGTGTGCCTTGTGACTGCTTGGCAGGATCCTCTTTATCCTGCTGCCAACTGGGGATGGGGTTAGGTGTTCACTTTCAGGACAATCTGATGGGTTCCCCTTCACAACGTAACAAACAAACCAAACTCCAAAGAGCAGTACAGTTGCTGGGCTCCTGGAAAATAACTTTGTTTGTTTGTTCACCTATAAACTGAAGTGAATAGCCTATGCAATGCAGCAAGGAAGGGGCAGATCTGATGGAGTATGTCTAGGTGCCTGGATCCTTGCAGTCAATAAGCCTTGCCCAAGCATCTCCTCAGCCACGAAGGAGGAGGCCAAGAGTGAGGCAGTCGACTGGAGGTGTCTGGCAGGGTGGGGTGGGCAGGGGGCTGGGAGTCCCAGGCAGGAGTGAAGGGGAGAAAGGAGTGTCTTTATGCTGATTAGCTGTTCCTCCCTGCTATTTCCTGACTCCTTTAGAAGACCCTTAAAGCCTAAAGTGGAAACAGTGATGCAGGGTAGGGCAGCTGCTACATAATTTTCTCCTGGCTCTCTCACACACAACCCACAGCTGGTGGGGTGAGGTTTCCCTGAACCAGCAGCTCCATTGATACCAAATCTCCTGGCTGACAGGGCGTGGGCACACTAGGGGAGTGAGCTGCTGGCTGCTTTGCTGCTGTCCCAGGTTTTTAGTTTGGGAAAGCTGGTCACTCTGTGCTTGTGATATGGGTGGAGGAGGCTTCTTGTCTCCTGCTCTAGCTGTCAGCTCACACACCGGTCCCTCAGCACTCCAGGAGTGCCCAGAACATTATGGTGGCAAAGACAGGAAAGGTGCCAGCAACAAGACTGGCACACTGAAGGTTTAGACCCTTCTTGGAGCTTCCCAGCAGCATAACTGCAAAACTGAGTCTTGCCAGCTGTAAGCTTAGCAGCCAGGGCTGCTCCAACCATGGAAGAGGGGGAAGGATGGAGCAGGAAGGGGGAAAAATGGGGCAGGACCCAAGTGTTCTAGAGCTTCACCCCTCATTGGCTGACCACATCCTCCTCAGCAAGTGGTGGCAAGCAGCAAGCCCAGCTCTCCATGACTGCAGTGCAGGCAGAATAGGTGGTGGGGACATAGCTGCTTCAGTGCCCTGAGTCATCTGATGCCCTAAGCCCATGGCTAGGGGCCAGCCTGGCAACACTTGCATGAGGCAAAAGCCTGGCCCAAGCAGGACCAGCTGCTCCATTGCTCCCACTGTGCAGCTGGCTCCTGTGCCGAGAGTGCAGGATCATAGTGTCTGTTTGGCCTGGAAGCTACACCAGCAGCTGACACTTTGCACAGCGCTTAAGACCAGCTCTGCTGAATTTGTGGGGTGAAATGGAGTTTGGGTCTGGCTTTGCATGGTGGGTGTAATGAACAGGGCTGAGGAGGGAGGGCATGAGCAGATGGCTTGCAGTATCAAGACCATTGCATTTCCCTGGTCTGCTGGCTTTTGTCTTTTTGCAGATAGCTTTTGGGAAATGCTGGATTTCTGTTGCATTGAGAGCCATGTGAACACTGGGCTGTGGCCACCTTTCTGCAGCTGGGCTGTGACATGCTGACACCTGCCGTGACCTCCTCACCCTATGCCCTTGGCATGGCTCCTAACATCAGATATCCCAGGTTTGCATAGTTGCGACTCCCACTGAAGTGGGTCAGAGTTTTGCTTGAGGGACTAGAGCAATGGCACCCCTCTGGGCTGTTGCATGATAAGTGTGACTCATCACTCCCTGCCTTCATGTACATAACAAGCAAGGCCCAGGCTTGTCCCTGTTCCCAATCCCTTGCCTTGGTTTCCACCAGGCCAGAGCAAGCAGACCTGCAAGGAATGGTCATCCTTGGGAGGATCTGGTCAGCTAGCGTTTGCCAGGCTTCACTTCCATCTGGGTAGCAATGGACACTAAAATAAAGGCAAAATGTCTTTTTCTGGTCATTTAACTCCATTCCTCCATGTTAACTGCAGAAACAGCTGTGGGAGAAAACAACTTTTTCACCAGTGTCTTGTGTCAGGGAGGTATCACCCCCTCCCTACACCCAGGTGGCTCACAACTCTCTGGGCTGAGCCACACTGGGCCTCTGCTGTGAGGGGCACACAGGGCCTGCAAATGTCGTAGTGCATCTTCTTTTAACAGCCTGTTGTGGCAGAACTCACTCGCCGTCATCATGACTTAGCTATTTCCCTCAAGGGTCTGGTCAGCATCAGATATGCACATGTGCAACATCCATTTAAATCCATAATAAATGTGCACACGCATTTTGTGCAGCGACTAGCCCCCTGATTCACACAAAAACGTGTTTTAAATGGGCTTGGAGGATTTGGGCTGTCATTAAATTTCAAGGAGCAAGGCCCACTCCTGCATTCCCATGCGCTGGGGACTCAGGGATGTGCACATTGCGAAGGACCAAACTCACACCACCCTTGCTGCTTTGCCCACTCCCCAGACACCTCCCCAGGATGAAGAAACACAACTCCAGCACTTTCTCGGTGGCGTAGACTTCCTGCTGCAATCCTCCCCTCCCTCTCCAGCACAGGGGAAATCTGCTTAGCCTTTACTTTCTCACACATGTTTCAGATGTGCAGGGGTGTGATTGTAAACAATGTCATCGGCCGCGCCAGAGCTGTCTGCTCCTGCCGTGCTCCCTTCCCAGCACCCCAGGGGTTCCCGTAACAGGGCGTAAAGCAAACAAAGCAAAACAGTAATCTGCTGTTCCAATGGCATTTTTTTTTTGTTTTGTTTTTAGAAAATGTTAATGATAGGTTATGTGATTACCCTAGGTTTGGCTCCACTTACTCTTTATTAAGCACATCTGGTATTTAGTAACAGTGTAAGTAGCAGGAGTTCTTCTGGCGCGCAAATGAGATTATCCAATGTTGCCATGCAGTATGGAAACTCCTCAGGGAAGCCAGAGAACTGTGTGGAGATACAAGACTTTCTTGTCAGCCAGGCATCCGGCCAGAATAGTTAAAAAATGTGGATTGGCACAGAGCTGTTGCCACGCAAACACTTCTGGAAATTTCTGTGTTCAGGCCTGCCAAATCCTTCATATGTAACACGAGTTTCTGTCTTCCTCAGCAGCCTGGCTGAAGCCTGAGCTCTCCTGTACATTTTAAAAGGGGAAAAAAAAGAATAAATCCAAGGCAGTCTTTCAGTCCCTTTTCCAGCACACCAGTGCCAAGCTAACAATTTTACTGAATTAGGGGGAATTTCCTAAAACATTTGTTTGAGCGACACTGAGTGCAACATGTGGGAGACAACTGTGTTTCCTGGAGAAGAAAGGAGAGCTGTCTCACTCGGTGGAGACTGCCTAATGTCTAGCGGGGGAAAAACAACCAGCCATGACAAGAAAATGTTTTTTAAAACTTGGCGTGAGAAGCGAGTTTTATTTATTTTGAATGCCTTTTCCAGTCTGGTCAATGTAGTGTATGAAGAGAGGGATGGTGGAGGGAAGCCGGTGTTTTTGTTAGGGCCCAGAGCTCGGAGTCAGGAGGTCTGGGCTCTATTTCTGGCTCCTCTGTAGCCTTCCTGTGGGACTTGGGTGAAGCTCTTGGAGGTGAGTTGTTCCAGTCTCCGAGCTTCTCTGTGAGTTTAATGGGGGTATTGTTTACTGGTTTCATATGCGTTTGTGTGAACTCAGGCTTGTCATCCAGAATTATTAATCCTCTACATTTCTTAAGGAGAGGACTAGGAAGGATATGAAGAAAAAAAGCAAATGTTCATATGTTGCTTAACCGTGCTTGACTCCTGCTGTCGCAAAGCACTGGCCTTTGGAGCTTTAAACTTGGTTGCTCTGTGTCTAGGGATCTTTGTGGGTGTTCCTGACAAACCCCCATCAGTCAGTTTTGGCGCTCCCACCCCTAACAATGGGACACATGCATTTATATTGCAACTTTGTTGACTTAGTAATGGTGCCCTTGGGAAGGAGTTAGCCCGGGTAGCTTCTAGACTTTTTCACTGTGAGGAGAGCATTCAGTGTGGAGATTGGCTATGAGCAGTGGGGATTCATCACAGCAACTTAAAAGCACATTATGCACAATTTCTATATGGACAGTGACCAGCTCCAACATGTGGGATGCACGTGGCTGTCCTTTCAGTGGATTGGCTCACAGTGTGGCAGGGTTGCCCAGCTACCTGGATAAAGCTTGTGAAAAGTGCACAGAAGCACCCTGCCAGGTGCTGGCTGGCTGATGCCTGGTGGCTCGGCTGTCCTCTGTGGTGAACTTCTGATGCAACTTCTAGCCACAGGAAAGAGCATCTCGTCCAAAGAGCTGACTCGACTCCAAGCTGCATACCAGTGTAAGTGGAAGAGGGGATCTGGCTCTGCTGCTGCATGCTTTCAACCACAGCAACCATCCCCACCTCCAAGAGGGGCAAGGGAAAGGACAACCAGCAGCACTGAGAGTGCTCTTCAGTAAAGCGGGAGAGGGTTAGTAACAGTGACAAAACAGGCATAGCTGTCCAAAGGAGAAACAGATAAACTTGGGGTATTCCTGTCTGCTGACCCACCCTTTGATAAGCCCAACTAATAACCTCCCCATGAGTTCACTTGTGCACAAGTGGAGCTCCTTTTCAGACCAGTCTTGGCTCTGTAAACATCACTCCCATGACTATGGCGACTGTGGTGACTGTGGCTGTAGTGACATCCATAGCTTGTGAAAGACATTTTTCTGGGTGGCTAATAGGTAAGGATACAGAAAAGTTTGCAAGGCAGTGAGGTGTGAGGGAATGAGAATAACTTACAGTGCAAGGAAGGGAAGGGCTGCAAGAATGGGGTTAACAAGGTGTAAGACTTAGGGCAAGAGAACCTAATTTCCTCAGGGAGACAAAGATTAAAGAAGATAAAACATTGGACAGGGTGAACTGGAGTGGAGAAAAGAGCAAGGGAGAAGTGACCAGCCAGAGCAAAGAAACTGAGGAGGATGATGGCCAGGAATGAATGGCAATGACCAGGGTAAAAAGAGGCAAGTAGGTAAAACCACTGTGAAAAGAAAATGACGTAGTGAGGAAGAGGAGAAAGGTATTTTTAGAAGAGGGAATGCAAACCAAGACAGAAGAGAATGAAGTAGAGGAGACAGAAAAAAATCAGAGGTGGAAGGAGGGAAAATAAGACAGAAATATGGGAGAAAGCAGGTGAAACAAAGAGACTCACACTGTTCTTAAGTTAATGAAGTTTCTTTTTATCAGTTCACAGTATGGTGTTGCAATGTCCCAGGAGGCATTTTGTTTCTGTGGCTCTTTTGACCACTTATGGCTGAGTATTCTGAATTCCATGACTCAGTAATTAGAAGAAAAGGAAGAGAAAACAGCCTAAAAATCACCCGGATGTGTCACAAGGCTGTGTCTGAAAGACTGCTCCCTTCAGAGGGAATTGTTGCTAGAAAACAGCCAAGATGCTGACATCCCCAGTGTACATGTGGCTGGCCTCTATGTCGCCTGGACAGGCTGTTGGGACTGAAAGATTTCTGAACCCTCCCCACCCACTTTGCTGCAAATGGCTCTGTTCTGCTTGGGAGGGATGATGAAGGGAGGATCCCAGCAGAATTCTCCTGCCAGTGTGTCTCAAAATCCCAAAGCTGGCTCTGATCCTGCAGGATTTGACCAGTATTTGTTGAAAGTGGAGCAACTCAGAGTGCAGGGTGGCTTATTTCTACACCCCACTCAATGGAAAGTAAGAAAAGAAGAAGCAGATAATAGATTTCTCTTGTGATCTGACACTCCTTTCCATGCTTTGGTCATATTAACTTGTTGCCTTTTATTTACTTATTGGAGTGAGACACAAGCATTTTACAATCAGGAGGTAGATAGCCCTGGCAAATACTGCATCAGCAAGAAATTCAAAGCCCTGAAGTAAACATCAAAGGAGAGCATTTTTTTTCCTGAACTTACATAATCCAACAACCCATTACAGTAGAGGAGCAGGGCACCTTAGTTAATATAAGCAAGGCATGTAACTGCACTGTATATCTTAAACCAGTGTTCCATGAGAGAGGTAAAAGTGCCCTGTGTTGGACTAGGCGATCATAGCCATGTGCTGCCAAGCACTGAACAAGCACAAACTTACTATCCTGGTTCAGATGTTTGCCAAATTCTGTCAGACACTGTACTGAAACAGGTAACGTCTGTCCTCCAGTCAGCATAAAACTGTCTGAAACACCACTTCATGTGCTCTGACTAATTTAACAGAAGCATAATTGTGTGCTTACGCCAGATCTGGATCCAGCATGCACAATGAGGTGCTTCTGCAGTGCCAAAATCTCATATTAATGAAGATGGAAGCAGAGCCATGTGCATTAGCTGCATGCTCTGAATTCTTAGGAGTGGCAGCAGTTCATGGCAGGGGGCTTTTTCAGAACAATGATAAAAGGCCTTTTTTTTTTTCTGGGGTGACAAAATTATTTCCTTTGTTTCCGATAATCTTAGCATTTGCAAATACTGAATTGGTCCTTTTGTTTGCTGCATTCGTTTATTGCAGATTGTAGTTTCAGCGCAGCTCATGTTAGGATAACTAGTTCCCCTGCTCTCCATCACTGTCATTGTCAAACACCGTTATGCTAGCCAGCCTGTTTTAAGATGCTGACCAAGCATAATGTTGACCGCATTGCCATGAAAGTAGTTTGCCATACCAGAACTGTCACTTAAAATCAAACATTTAACTCATCTGAGATTGAAGGAAATATTTTGGTCAATCAAAACACTTTGCTTGATTTGTCTTAATGTACATATCTCAGTGATATGCCAGAATGGCCCTTGGTATTTTCTTGTTAAAGTTTCATGACCAAATTGAAGAAAAGCTTGGAATGATTTCTTTGCCTCTGGGGAAAAGCACAGACTCTGAATATTATGCTTAAACATCCCTGCTAGAGGTGATTTATTCCCAGGGCTCATAAAACATTCTTGAAAGAGTAAAATTTTTGCCTTGTGACTATAGCATATTGCACCAAGTGTTGGGCACTTTCAAAACAATTTCCTGAGAGGATGTGAAAGGTAGATTGGGATCCAAGGGGACACATATTTCTTCTTTTCTCTCATACTACCAAGGCTCCTTCCCACTTCAGTGGGAAATGCAGAACACTAACCTTGGTCGACTAAAAGGAATACTTTTTCTCATTTCAAAGAGGAAAGCAAGTCTCGAAAATTGAAGTTAAACCTGGGTAACTGTAATAACGCTTGGCACTTACATGCAGGTTTTCATCTTCTAGCCACTTCACATTAGGTAATGAATCTTCAGGACTCCCCTGTGGAGTAGGTGGCTGAGTATTATTAGCCCCCTTCTGCAAATGGGAAAATCGAGGTGGAGATGTTAAGTACCTTGCCTAAAGCCACAGAGGGATTCTGTTGCAGAGATAGGATCAGAGGTTAGAAGTTTTTGTGCTTTCAATTCCCATATCTATTGTGTCACTTAAGTATGGAGCCATAATTGAATAGCGTAATGACCCAGGGGTGGAGTGATTCCAGCTACTCAGATCTGAGCATGGCTCCTTTGATGGTCAGAGGCCCGGCGACACAGTTGCATGCAACTGGACAGAGTGTGAATGCCTAATGGGTTATTCTCTTTGGCTTCCTCAAACACACACACAGAGGTCAGTATTCCACTATTTTTGTGTGACACTTGTTATAACAGAACAGGCAACTCCCTCTGCCAGCTAATCTGTGCTTGTGCAGGAGTGTGAAAAGAAACTCCGACCCCAGTGCTCTGGGCTAAAGCAGAGTCTTCACTTGCTTTAGAATAGGACTTCTGTGTTCTGTGGTTCTCACATTACACATCTGGAGGAGTCTGGCTGTCCATTCAGTAGAACATGTGGGGATGGATACAGCCCTACTCTGAAAGACATGAGCTGAAGGAGTGGGCAGCCTTGATCACATCACCTGACTGGGAGCACAGGTCCTGCTTTTCACAGGGCTGCTAGGGCTAGGAGGATTCACAGATCTCAAACTTGCCTCTTGACTGGGGTTTGTCTGGGATGGGGAACCGCATATTGAAGAGAGAGTATAATATGAAAACCATGAGGAAAGCCATCATCAGTTGCCACACAGTTGCTATCATGAATAAAAGGAAATGCATTTCCATGAATTCAGGAAAAAGTGCTTCCATTTCAGTGTCCCACAGACAAAGAAATGCTTGCTTTTCTTTGCTAAAAGCCTTTTTCCATCAGCAGTATTTCCTGCATGTTGTTGAACCTTGTTGTTGTCACATCAAGATGCCATCAGGCATTAAAACATAAGAAGTGACTTGTATCTCTCGCAAGATGCCAATGTTTATTTATGTGCTGTAGGATGACATCATAAAGGGAAGGTCCATAAAATGCCCTTGATCATTAATACTTTCTTTCTGACCCTTCCATTAATATGGAATTGGCACAAATCCATCCACCTACCCACTGACTCTGACTCTGCATGTAGTGCAGATATTATACCAGTTAGGAAGTGAAGTCTATTTTGCACCTGACAGAGCCTTCAGTTTGGAAAGGAATCAGAGAGTTTGGAACCGGAGACTGAACCGCACCCCAGGTTTATTTTGTTTATGCATAGGAAAAATGTGGAAATCCCCAGCTGCTGCATCAAGTGGCCTGGGTAAGAATGATTCTTGCACTGAAAACACAGGACCATGTTTGCTCTGAGAATGAAAAGCTGACTTTTTCTCAATCCTGTGAATTTTGTCTAAGGATTTTGTCCTGCAAACCACCTAGTTTTCCTAATTGGTAACTAGACATTACAAACATCAGCCTTGCATGGACATTTTAAAACAAAATAGTACAGTGATCTTTTTGGAGTTCTCTGACTAATTCTAAGAGTACTGCAATTAAGTAGGGTGATTAGAGTAAGAAAGGTTGTGTGATAGCACCTGAGTCACATTAAATAGATTGTCAGAGATCACTGGACCATACCATAAGTGTGAGAGAGGCTAGGATGGCAATCAGCCTTTCAGGGCACATTTGTATTTTAAAATACAAGAATACGAACTCCACCTAGACCAGAGTATTAACTTGTCTGGAGTCTTCTCACTCAGGTTTGTGTCCTCTGAAGAGGAGAGCCCTCCATTCAGCAGTGCTGGACTCTTAGGAGCCCAGCTGAGCTGCATGCAAGATTCAGAATAGGTCCCTTTGGCCAGCCCCTACATACACGACCCCTCGTGATCACGTCCCATGATCAGAGTGCAGACCATTTGCTGCAAAGGAGATTCTCCACATTGCATTTGATGACAGTCGGGTTTTTGCTAAATATGAATGTTTCCAACCGTGCACAATGTTTATAAAGCACACAACACATGTCTGTCTGAGTAGAATATGTTCTTAATATAATGTAGTATGAGCATGTGGAAAAAATAATGGAGACTGTTCTCCATTCAGAATTCAAGCACAACAAACTTTAATTACATCAACATCTTTAGAACATGTTTTTCTTAAGCATTTCATTAAATATTAAGGAAATATAAACACATATGTTAAAAATTGTGCAAACGTCCTATGGATTGTATAGGAAGGTCTTGGGCTCTCCTTTCACATTGGGATTGCATTGTAATTCCATGAGGTCATCTTTGACTGCTGGTGAGGAGGACTGTGTTTACAGTTCCCTCCCTGCTATGTGTGTATATGCTGCAAAGGGAGGGCATGTCTGGAGCACTGACATGTATATGGTGTGCTAAACTGTCTCTTTGCTTAAGCTATTTGCCTCTTTCTTACCTTTTTTGTTTGGGGTTTGTTTGGGTTTTTTTTTTGAAAGGGAAATACACTCTCTTCTCCATTACTTTCTTGTGAGCAAACCCAGTTAAATCCTTTGCTGGAGAAGGGAGGTTCTTTGTTCATCAAACCTTTTACTTTTTCACAAATCAGAGAGAGGGTATATATATAAGTATATTAATGCTCTCAGCTGCTCTGTTTTATGACACTGTTGTAACAAGACTATCCATTCACTTAAGATATATTCTTTTTGAAAACTGAAGGCAGATGAGCTGATGTTGGCCCAGCCAGCAGTGAGCACCAGAGGGGTGTAGAAATCAAAGAAGAAGCTAGGAGGCCAGATGCTGTCCTCTTCCTGTTTTCGTCTCTCCACACCTGCCCTGGCCTTTTTGGTACCTCTTCACCTGCTCTTGCCTTCCTTCTTTTGTTCCTTGAGCCTTTCTGCCTGCTGGAGGGACCCAGAAGAGACTTCCTGAAGACCACAGACCCCCATAGCTCCCACAGACAGCCCTGTCTGTAGCTACTGCTGCTCCAGGCAGGACCCCAATGACAGGGA
This sequence comes from Ceryle rudis, assembly GCA_033439905.1. Classification (NCBI taxonomy): domain Eukaryota; kingdom Metazoa; phylum Chordata; class Aves; order Coraciiformes; family Cerylidae; genus Ceryle; species Ceryle rudis. Next base: position 33,221 of record JAAGNO010024661.1, read on the forward strand.
ATGAAGAGCAGAGGAGGGAGGGGTGGCCAGAAGCAGCATCGTGCCAAGGCAGTTCCTGACAAAAGGTAGGTAGAAATGCAAGGAAACACATGATGGATACGCGAGATTGCAGCTTTATGCCACGTGGTTGCTTGAATAGGTATGGGTCTACATAGATGGACAATGTTTTCCTTCATTTTTGTTGCCAGTGAAAGGTAGGGGCAGTTACTAAGTCCAACCAACACCAGTTGCTGTGGAAGGGTTGCCTTCAGCATGGCCTGGGAAAAGATGTGGCTAAGACTGTTGCCTTTTTAATCTCCAGAGACCATGTAACTGGATTTTCCCAAAATACCAACCCAGCTCTCAGGATGTTCTGTGAAGCTGACCCCCTCTGGAAACCCTGAATGATGTGGTTAATATTATTCTCACATCTGCCAGAAGTTAATCTAAGGACTAATATTACTGTAATATCAGCTTTTATTTTAAAGTACTGTTTTCTTAAAATTCCCCTTAAATTGTATATGTTAAAGAAGGAAGAGAAGGAAACAATGTACTGTCTGAATAGGTGCTCATCACGCTAGCTGTTGGACACAGGCATTCATCTACTTTGTTACTCACAAAGTTTAGCTCAAGATTTTGCCTGGGGCACGAACACACTTAGAAACTTCCACAGTTTTGACACCAGTCTGCTGTGAAATAAACTGGTGGAGGGTTATCACTTACAGGAGGTAGGGTGATGATCCAGGAAGCTGCACTGTCAGTTAGTAGCAATCCAGTGCTCTAGAGTAGTCTTACAGGATCACGGATGTCAGGGGTTGAAAGGGACCCTGGAGATCTTTGAGTCCACCTCCCTTGCCAGAGCAGGACCATATAATCTAGCACAAATATTTAGGGTGCAGTAGAAGGGCTTTCCATGGTAGAAGCTGTAAAGGCAGGACTATATTCACTGGACGTAACTCAGGATTTCAAAGTTCTTCTCTCATAAGCAAGCCAAATTACTACTCAGATAATTACATGGTGATTCAGGATCCCTGGGTTTCCTGCTCGTTTCTTGTCCTGAGGTACTGGTGTCAGTGTCCTCTATGAAGGGATTGACACACTGGCTGTGGGGCTGATGGGTTTCAACTGCTAGTGACTTGCTGTCAGTCCTTCACTCTGCCTTGGTGCTGTCTATCCTGTAGAGCTGCTATGAGGCTTTGTTAATCCCCACAGAGCCCTTTGGTACCCATAGAAGTACAAAATATCATCATTATTACATAAAAACCATTTTATTCCATGCTATAACTGATAGCCCATTTTATTTTCTGTTCCTGTTTTTCTTGTTTTCTTCTGCTGGTACATCACTTAATAAAGGAATTGGAAGGCTCTTCTTGTACGTGATTAACAGCCACCCCTTTCTCAATGTGTGGCCCTCGCCTGGACTTGCCATTATTTGAGGTGTAGATGGGTTTGCGTACAAGCCTGTGCACACATGTGCACACTTGCAAAAGCACATGCTGGGTGAGCTCCAGGCTAGCCATTAGATTTCCCTTGCTATAACTCCACTGTACATATTCCTAGTAGATTAGAGCGGATTTTTTTTTATATGCTCTTCTATAAAAAGTGTGCTATATTGATTGCAGTGGAGTGAGCTGCTGTGGTTGATATCTGAGCGCTAACCCAGATAGGGATTAGCATTACATCAGCCATCAGGCGAGGGAACCTGGCGAGCTGCCAGCCTGTAAAAATGGAAGACATTTGCGTCACTGTTCCCTTGGTAATGCTTCTTGGAGCCATGTCAGCTGTCCCCTGAGGTTGTTTCCTTAATATGTCAACAGACATTCCTGAATCTTTAATGCTGAATAGCTCTTTTTCCTATTCCAAAAACACTTAGGTGACAGAGCAGCTAGTGTCTCCTGCTGCCCTATGAATTAAAAAATTATATACATATGTAGATCAGGCTTAATACCTTTTGGGGGATGGTCGCAGCAGTTACAGTCAGATCAGGGTGAAGCAAAAAGCAAGATTGCTGTTTGTATGCACTGAGGAAGCAGCAGCCCTGTTAAAAACCACTCATCCTCTGCCTCTGAAACATCCCACTGGAGGGATTAAAAGAGTCTGTGTTAGATTAGTTGTTGGAATTTGCTAATATTTAGAACAAACTATCTGACCTTGCTTTAGGAATTCTAGTTATATACAATAACTTCAGGTTAATGCCTGAAAGCTGTAGGACTGTCTGCGCAGTGACCTCTAGCTTCCGGAAACCATTTGTTAGTGCCAGTTGTGAGAAATAGTCAGAGGTTTTATCCAATGACATCTTCACCTTTCTCCTTCTCCATGCAACCAGCTGCTATTTTCGACTTGAAGAATTAAAATGCAAGTAAGGTACACTTGACCAAATTTGAGCATGTGCCCTTTCAGCTGAAAGTAAACATCCCCTGTCTAAAAGACCTTTTGTTCTTAGGTGACAGTTTTAAGTTTGCTGTGCAGTTGCTGTAGTAATCAATCACAGGCTTGTAATTTAATAGTTCGGGAAGAGCAAGCAAAGAAGTCGTTCTAAGAAATCACTTTGTGAGTAACTTAATTTTGGTCAAGGAGCGTTACTAAGTGTTCAAGATAATTTATCACTGTCATATGCATTTCACACAATCCACTGACCAAGATCGCCAGAGCAGAAAGCGGCTCTTCTGGTTAAAACTCAAGTTCTGCCTAGGGGACTGCGAGATCTGTTCTTTTGCAGTTTTTACCCAGTACTGAAGGACTTCCAGATTCCTTGCTTGAGGAATTTGACCCCAGTGGTGGAATTTGCCTCCTGTGGAGCACCCCACGGAGAGCTATTTCCTTAAACTGCAGAAGGTATCCGTATGCCTGAAATGGGCAGGCAGGCAGTGCTGGGGAGGGACATGCTCGCCCGGGGTGGAAGCAGAGGTATGAGGTCCTTGTCTGCAGATTGGCCTGCACTGCAGGGCAGAAGAGGGATTCCTGAGCACCCTGATCTGGCAAACTGCTGCATTTGCAGCAAAGAAACTACCAAGTTCTTCAGGTCAATCTTTTGCTTATGCCCATGTACGTACACTTGCGAGGTGGACCAATGCTCCTGTCTGAGCCCTGTGACTGTTTGTGCTTCCAGTTGTCACCTGGCTGGTCTCCAACTGGCATGGCCAGCCTCACCCTCAACAGACAAGTGACCAGTGACTCAGTTCAGTGGGGGAACGTGGGGCACCCACTGTAAAGCTGAAGCCAGAGTCAGGAAGCCCTAGGGAGAAGTAACCTTGCCCTCTGCTGTCTCAGGGTTCCAGAACTGTCTTTCCTCTGAGCCCCGTGACTTCTGAATTCCATATAGAGAAAACTGTTGTTCAGCCACTTGGTCTGCACCCCAGCTTCTCCAGAGCTGGCTGCTCATCGAGATCAGAGACAGACAGTGATGGGTGTTTGTGCTACCGTTGTCCTCATGCTACCGCACTGCTGGGTAGGCTGGAAGAGGGAGGTGGGAAAAACGTGACTCACGAGGGTAATCCAAAACTGGGACAGGGTCATATGCTGGAGGCAGGTGGAGAGTACTGACTTCCAAATTGAGGGGTGTTTGGCTGTAGGTTATCAGCCTGTCGAGAGAGAGAAAGGCCCCAGCTGAGCAGATGGATTGACAGAGATGCCAGAAGCAGAACTGACCCCATCTGTAGTTGCTTTTGCCTCTTGGCTGCTGCAAAGGCCAGCACAGGGCTGTGGTTGCCTTCTTGAGGGAGATTGTCTCTGTGTTGTTGGTCTCCCTGAGGGAGTAGAGGCCCCCACGGCAGGGCCAGCAGTGTGGGGAGGGTGAGGTGAAGTGAGAAGTTTCCTTCTCTGAGACAGAGAACTCATCCCTCCCAGGATGGCCTCCTTCCCTCCATTCACCTGCTATAGACCCCAGATTTCTCACCAGGTGAGATGAGCCCTAAATCTTCCTTCAAAGTCACAAACCTTCCCTATTTTCAGCCCCGTGGCTCCTCTCTGTCTATTGCTATCATGCATTTCTATATATGACACAAGACTCCTGTCTTCTGCAAAGGGTGTTTTCTTAGGTAAAGTTAAATATGTGGCAAAAACCTTCAGAAACAAAGCATTGAAAACACAATTGCTCTATCCTGACTGCTTGTGTCATTATTCAAATAGATAGTCAAATGAAGGTCAGGTCTTGAATAGGTTTGAATTTTTATGGTGTTGTGAATGAACTGTCTTCTAGTCCCAGAAAGTGGCAAGTTGTGGTCTTTCATACTGCTGAGAGCTAGGCTTTGAAAATCCCAGTGATATCTGAATCTCTGAAACTTCTGTCACACAAGGGTACCGTTTACAGTTGCTGAGTAGCTGCAGCTGGAGGAGGTGGGTGCCAGCTTGCCCTTGAGTTCTGCACATCCTATCAGCTTTCCAAGTGTGCTTCCTCCCTGTCTCTGGGTATAGTTCAATACTCCCTGCCTGTCTGACCAGAGAAGGCAGCGGGAACCTTGCCACCAACCTCAGTGGATGTAGGAGTATCCTTACAACACTGACAGCAATCTACATAGCCCCATATAAGTTGCACTTTTTATGTCCTCTTTCCATGCGTGCTGCCAGGATGAAAGGCATCAGGGACTCTGCTGATCAGCTTTTAAATCTGACTGTCTGAAACAAGCAATCCTTAGAGGTTGGCACAGATTTGTCACATCATGTTCTTTCACCTGATCTAAGCAGGCCAGCTTAACTGGAGCAGTTTTGATCCAGGATGTTCTGAAACAGCTCACTGAAACCGGTCACTGGAAGACAAGGCAATATCCCTACCTCTATTTGTGCTGCAACAATACTCCATTAAACTATCCCTGGATGCAAGTCTGGAGAGCTAATGTACATCCATACCAATTTGCTAGGCTGTCTGCAGGTAGTCCCCTGGGGACTCGATTCCACAGTGACTGTGAGTCATCCTTTCTCCATGACTGTGCTTTTTAAGCTAAATGCTTGATATTCGGGGCAAGTGTCATATGGTGCAACTTCCGCTGCTGTAAGCAGAGAAAGTCAATGGCAGACCAAGGAAATACTGAATTAGGAAGGTTTCTGATGGTTAGCACAGGTCCTCAGGTTGCAACCTGAAGGACATCATTGCCTTGACTTCACTTGTCTCCCTCTCTCATGGAAGAAAAAGTGGTAGCACTGGCAGTAACTAGCATATCTAGAGACACTGCACTGAGCATATTTCCTTTTGTTTTCAGAGTATAGTTTGAAATGAGTCATCTACAGGTGAGTCAACTCATAACTGGTGTGGAGAAGGTGCTATGGTAGCATAGCAAGAGCTACACCAGGCCCATGAAGAAGAGTATCAGATGTCCTTTTGTGATGCCAGAGTATTTGGAAATTCAGCCCTGTTTTTTGGGATTGCTGATCAGCCAAGTGTTCCCATTAAAAAATGTCTCATCAGCTAACTGTGTCTGTCCATGCAAAGCAGAAGGTCTGAGACCAGCTGTTTCTCCTAATGCAAGAAAGAAGCCTGGTTCACCTCAGCCAGTCAGTTCCGCTCAGAGTGAAGTGTAGGGGAAATTCCATGAATATCAGGGAACCTGGGTTAAAACAGTGTGTACAGAGACTTATTTGAGATCCCAGATGTTTCAAATTGTCTTTGTAAAAATAAAATGATATTTTGATACTTCATCAACATTATAAAAATCTTTTTTTGTTTGTTTTTAACCAAAATTCATGTTTGTCCTGGACATTTTGTATGTCTGTCCTAATGGATATCAACAGTGCTATGACTCTGTCTGTCAGTTGCAGAAATAAGCTTGTCCTCCTGTGCCCTGACTTAGGAAATCTCTTGCTGTAGGAGACTTGGGCCAGGAAAAGGAGCAAATGAATGTTCCCTTGCGTAGCTGCAGAATGTGGATATAGTGAATGCTTGGAAGACCAAAGGGCAGATAGCCATGCTGAATGGAAACATTATTTCTGTCTAGTCTGTGCCTCATGTGAGAATTGTATGTTGTATTTTTGGACCCCTCTGACAGCAAGTGAGTGCTCTTGAGGGCATGGATGGGAACAGTAGGCAGGGAGATTTCTGAACCTTAAGGACATTCACAAAGGATGTCTATGAAAATGTCCTGACAGGTCAGCTAAACAGCATTGTGGGTAATGGATGTATCCCAAGCAAGGTAGCACTTCTAATTGATTCTACTGAAAAAAACACAGCATGTGCTGGGTGTTGCATTCATGAGATGAGATGGTCCTCAATGAAATCTTTCAACCAGCTTGCCTGGGTTAAATATAAACAGCAGATGGCTGATGACACAAACAAAAGCAGGTAAATAAGAATATCATACAAATATAGGGCAGCTATAACTGAAACAGGGCTAGACTTCAGCAGAATTCATAGGCTGCTGACAGCTATGGACTGAAGTTGGTGTCTGCTGTAGGGATACAGGCCATTGTTCACTGGTTGACATGGCCATCCTCAGTGGAAGGCTGTAGTGGAGCGCTGAACCAACAGGTGACCTACCACATTCCTGCACTCTGTGCAGACTTGATGTCTCAGCACTGGGAATGCACTAGGAATCAGCTTTGCCAATACCTGCTTTGACAGAGCCCTGTGGGGTGGGGATGAATGCAGGAGTTCTTGGGATGGATACTTCCTTTTCCTTTTTTCTTGGGTTTTGTGAAAAAATAAAAAGCTGCTGCTGGTTGATAACTCTTTTTTTTTTTTTTTTTTTTTTTGGTAGTCCCTGGTGTTACAGCTGACATGGAAAGGAGGATTCCCCCCACCCCCCACCCTGAATGGAGTGTTTTTGATGGGATCCTGTCTTTGATGACAATAATGATAATTCATTCTGTGCATGTTATTCCAATTCTACTTTTCCATTCCAGGGTTTTCTTCAAGATGGTAATATATTTCCCATATATTTCCCCATTTATTCCTGCAGATTCTTCTAGCAAAGACTGGTGTTCTGATCTCCGTGCTGGCTTTGGGTGTGTAGTAGATTTTGGGGTGGGACCATGAGTGAACAACTGTCCTGGTTTTAGGCTATGGCACAGGTGAGTGACAGACAGAGGCAGGGTAGTGATTGCCTGTGCGGAGGATGTTACCCGAAGCTGTTTCCCAGAAGGTGCAGGGTAAGAGTCATCTGACCAAATGTAAATGTCTCTATCTGAGTATTCATCTTGATTCCCTTTATAGTCAATGGAGAAAAATAAGCACTTCTCGGGTGTGATTCATCTTAGTCTAAAGGAGATGTATAAAGTAAATCAGATGATTCACACCCTAGACATGCCTATTTCTCTTCATTGAATATGAAAGGTGACTGGCTTAGATGTAGATATCTAAAGCAGGGTGAGACAAATCCCACTCAAAACATCATGTTTGAAATGGCAACCCAGAAAAATATGCAGAAATAATGTCCTTCCAGCTAGGCAGCATGCAGAGAGTACCTCATCCACCTTTTCCACAGCTTTTCTCTACACCTGCCATTACAAGAAGTGTGTGTAGTGTGGAAGACATGCCACAAGTTGGGTTTTTTAATTTTATAATAAATTTATTTTATTATATTTTATTATGTTGACTTCTTGTGCAGGAAGATTAGGAGATTGCTGTGGGGCTGTAATGTGGAGGGGAGTAGAGAAGGTATGTGCATCTACCCCACCCAAGAAGCATTGGTGCAAAGGTGGCAAGCATGGTCAGTAGTTCAGGATTCAATACTGTGGAAAAGCAGCATGTTGAAGCTTGATGTTGCCATGGTGCGTGTCTCTTGCACCTCACAGGGATTATTAAACACCAGTCAGGCTGAAACAGTCTCTAATCCTTGCCTAGAATGATGGAGAGCTTGTAGCTGGGAAAAGGTGTTAAATTCACCTGATGCTGTATTGTATTTTGTAGAAGAGCTTCCCACTGCAGCCATTTTGGGCTGAATGCTGATGACAGTCTCTTTCATATCAACTTCTGCCCTTCCATCCTCATGGACTTCTTAAGCTCCAACTGTGCTGAGTCAGTCAGTGCTTGGCCACCCTGATAAATCCTGTCGACAATGAGCACAGTATGAATAGCCAGGCTTGAAGTCAAATTAGTGCAGAGGCAGGCTTTAGAGACACAAACAACCTCCTCTTCTTGTTTTTGCCCAGAAATGTCCTATGGATACGTGCATTTGTACATTATGGATACTTTCCCACTTGGAGACATTTCTCCAAGTGGGAATTTCCATCTGGACACAGTATTTTCAAGAGGGCAATCAAGCCAGGGCCCTGCTGGTGTTGGATGGGGAAACATGATGGCTCATCAGTTTCCTCTGTTGGACACGTGCCACCATGGCTGCTCACCAGCCACTGGATGGAGGGCGACATTCTCTCAAGGTGATCCTTAGCAGGAAAGGGCATACAGAAAGCAGACATGGCCAGAACAGATGTGCAGTGGCACAGTTTGTGATAGAAGTGGGACAGCAGTGTTGTAACCACATGAACTTTAAAGGGACCATGATCTCTGTGACAGTTGCTCTTGTTCCAAGGGCAGAGGGGTGTTTCCTGCAGTTACAAACATCAAATAATTAAGGCAGAAAAAAAGTGGTGCATGGAAGCAAGACACTGAGATGCATTTTTATAAGTCTTTGTAATATTATACTTCCAGGACTACCAGGCATCAGTGGTGGGTCCCTCATTTGCTTCCAAACATGCTGACTGTCAGAGTCTGATACCAGGCTCTGTGTTGGCTCAGGCTGGAAAGGGCAATTTTGGAGGTCTCATACAATTTAAATTTGCAGTGACACAACTTAGCTGTCTGCAGGCCTTTGCTGGTGTGCTTTATTGATTATTATATAAGACCAGGGGTGTTGTGATGGGACCTTTATAAACACCTAAAAATAAAATGTCTGTATTTCACTTTGAGGTCTGACTAACAGAGGAAGACCATACTGTAGAGCTGCAAGTTGAGAGGCTGTGGTGCTCCAGAGGTTAACAAGGTGTCTGGGGCATGAGGCCAGCAGCCTAGTTACACAAAGGATCAGAGAAGTGGCTCTTGCCTCAGCATCAAGTCCCTAAGAGATTGAGAGCTGGAATACTGGAAAAACTGGACTGTTCCCTTCTCTTTCCCCATCAGTCCTGTGTAGCAATCAGAGTGGAAGATTGGCATGTGACTCATAACTGCTGTCTTAAGCTCCTGCACTTGTATCCTGGGAAGGGGCTTCCAGTGGTGTTGCAAGGCCTGTATGTCTCCCCCAGAGGACCAACAACCCTGTTGATTCATACTGCTTATGGGACATGGAAGAAAAAAGTCAAAATTTTGGTGCACATTTTCCATCTTGTATAGGCCAATTGTGATATGAGACTGTGCTCCTTCTGTTCAACTTGGACAGTTCTTCGGGAAAATGTCCCCATGACCTTTTAGAGTTTAGATGCTCCACAAAGACATTCTGCTGCTTTCTTGAGCAGGTTCTCTTAATTTTTTTCCCCATTGATGAGGTATGCCAGATTTGGCTGAGAATAACATTACTATGACTAGAGTTACACAAGTAATAATATGCATGGGATTGACATGAATATGGTATAAGGGAATCCTCAAAGGTTTCCATTATTCCAGACCAGGAAGTTCCCCTCAGCCCCTCTCTAAGAACAAAATAAGAAAATACCTCCCACGTGCAACCCAAAGCATGAAGAGCAAATCAGGTTTACAAAGTTTAGTTCAATACTTGCAAGCAAACCAAACCAAACAAGAAATATTATAGATTTATACTGCTATGTTTATTTTTAAGACAATTATTTTGGTATTCACAAAAAGAACAGAAAAAAAGAAAAAAAAAGGAAGAAGAGAGTACAACTGAGGTAATCTGGGGTGTATATCAATGCCAGGAGATTTCAACACTTGCTTTTTTAACCTTTCCCGCTGTGTCCATCATTTTCTTGGGCCTTTTTTTTCCATAGCAGTAGCATTGCACTTCCTGCTGTATTCCCTGTGGTATGGGCATATGGATCTGAGAGCAATAAGCAGGCAGTGAAAGTAATGCAGGTAAATGAAATTGCTCCAGAAGCCCAGAGGAGCGCATGTGGGGGAGAGTATTTTGTTACACACTGCATGCTGGCAGAACGTGGCTTTTTTCCCCACAAATGATTACTTCATGTGATCAAGGCTTGTGCAAATGGGAGTTGACTGTATATTTACTCAATGAAATGAACGCCGAGATTACATTTTAGAACATCTTTCTAACCCCTTGAGTAATGTTGACTTGTTCCCATTCCCTACCCTTTGGCTATTATCTGCTGTTTGGTGTCTCTTGTTTAATCTAACTGGCTAATGGATCATCTTTTAGTGTTACCTGACTCAGTAACTTGGTTAAAAGCCTGCAGAATTTGTCAATACAAGCAGGACAGAAATGAGTGGCCAGCAAGATTGAACAGGATGGACTGGTTACAGAGACAGTCAAGTTTATCAGATAGCAAACTGCCCAGATGCCTTCTAGCTCTCCTGTAAGGGGTGTTTTATTTGTTTATTTTGTCTAATTTTTAAGCTGCACCCATAAAATCCCATTGCTTTGGTCAGAAGGTGTTTGGTTAAAACTGCTGCTGGATCAGATATACCATATTCATATGACTTTGGGTGCATGAGTATTTTCAGAAGTATGGACTGATCAGAGGTGCCTCCATTTTCAAATGTTGTGCTTGAGCCACTTGGAAGACATTTCAGAAAATTATCCCAAAACTGGTTCCCATAGTATTCAGAAAGGCAAGCAGCCACTTTGTGACTGCGTTATAACCTGGGAAAACTGGGTCCTTAGTTCCATTGTCTTCCTAACTTCTTCCATCTGTAATGGTATATTTGCCCCCTTGTGATGGAAGTCAAGGTGGTTTTATTCGGTAATACTTATAGTACTAGGGAACCCAAACAAAAAAAAGTATCACTAAACTGAAAAGCGTTGTCTGGTTTCAAATGCCACTATTTTTTTTATGAGAGTGAATAGCTTTAGAAAAGCCTCTCTGATTTTCAGCTGGAATTAAAATTCCATATGCACTATATTAAGTGGCTAAATATGTCATTCATTTTACAGCCTTCCTCTGAATGACATGATTTAAATGAATGGATTTTAACCCGGGGGAGGATGGGGGTGTGGGTCGGGCAGGGAGGAAGGAATAAATGCTTAAAGCTTTGTTCTGTTTCACCACTTACATTTGGAACATCAGATAGATGTTTAAAACAAATATGGAATGCTTTTCCTGGAATTATAAACTGGTCACTTTTGCAGTTTCATAATCCCTGCCAGGATGTGGTAATTGTATGTGTGATTGATGGGCAGTTTAAAGGGGCAATTCCCTGCTTCAAGGAAGCAAAGAAAGGCAGCAGTGCTATAGAAGCAGAGGAAAGTGTGAATGAAAGTGCTCTAACTTACAATCTTATTAGTTTGGTCATTAAATTGTATTCAGTCATTCATTAAAGCTTATTCATAAAATTCATTATTCATTAAGGCACTTGGGGGGGAAGAGCTGAACAGCAACAGTCATTATTTACACTAGCAATTTCATGACAGAGTTAGATCATGGGGCCAGATTCACCCCTGCATTTCAGCAGTTCAGTTTCACTGACATCATGGAATAACTACCAATTTAAACTAATCTGTGGCAGAACAGAACCCAATCCATACTGTTTCTTTAAGAGGATGCCTTGGGCAATTTCTTTGCTGTTTTATTGCTGGATGGGTTTTAGGATGCTTTACAAACGGATAAAAAATTAAAGAAGTATGACAGATGGATCTTATCACTGTGCAATGTTCAACTGAATCACTCCATTGAGATAGTAGGAGATGAATGTGAAAAGCATTCATATTAATAATTAGTAGCTCATCTTTAAGAGTTTTTTCCTCTGCTGTCCTGACAATTTTAAAACAAACAGTTTAGATTTTGGTCCTCACATAAAAGGTTCAGGGTGACAGACAGGGACAGGAATGGATCACAACAAAGATCTCATTTAGTTAATATGATATACAGCATATAAGATCACAATAATCAGTAATGGGAAAGAACTAGTAAATCACTGAATTCATGCCTTTGCAAGGAGAGGTGTGTTAGGCAATGATCATTCTTCTTCCTAACTGTGATTTTTAGATGAATCTCACTGATGGAGCAGCTCACATGAGGCTGAATGGGTGACTTAACACCTATTAATTGATGCACAGAACTGTCTGTAGGCTTTCTGCCTAGAGGTCAATGTCATGCTTTGGGAATTTCAGACAGAATTTCTGAAACCAATTTCCATTGGCATTGCTCATCCCAGAAATCCTACATGTTATTTTATGAGTTGAGTTCTCACTGTAAGACTGAGAGACAAAATACTTCTTTCTATATCAATGAACAGCAGTTCAGGAGACAGCAGTAAGGGAAACTAATGCTTTTAAGGCATTCTCTACCTGTACCCTGATCCTGCGAGTATTGTATCCTAAATGGGGTGTGACTGGCTGTAAGCAAAGCCCCTGACAGCTCCTTTGTGGGTCTTTGACTTGTCCCATTTCTGATGTGAGTTGAAAGACTCAGCCCTGAGATCTGGCACCAGTCATGTGTCACCTGAGGATGTGGAAGATAGTGATCCACGAGTCTACTAAATCAGGAGGTTTTATGGAAGCACATCATGAACTTGAGGTTTTTTTGTGTCTCTTGGTTTGCTTCCTTAAAAATCCCCCTACAGTGGGGCCTTGGACTCCCCTTGTTGTGCAGGGTGATGATGCAAGTCCCAAGGAAACATACATGTGGAAAATCTGCAGCTCGTGGTCACGGGGCCAGGTTCTCTGATGATAGAGTGGAGTATTTCCTCTAGAGTCAGTGGGCTTATTCTAGCTGACAATCTGACCTATTGAATTTCCAGCTCCTTTTGTGGAAACAACTCAGTTCATGATTTGATCTGAATTTCTGGGGCAGGGCAAGCCAGGAAGATTTCAGACTTCTAATTGGCATTAGAATGTCTTTAGAAATTCAGCCTTTGCCATTTTATCCTCTGATCATCTTTCAGTCTGCACAGCTGTCTCTCACTTTGACAAAATCCACAGTCTCCATTACAGCAGTCCTTCCCTGGTTGACTTTTCAGAGCCTGACCTAGCAGGCTGGGCTGTGTGAGCTCCAGAAGAGGAGGTAGCTCTGTTCGAAAGCAGGGGAGTTCCTTACTGCTGTAGCACTCCCAGAGGAGGAAGAAAAAGGTAGAAGATAGGGACCAGCAACCAGCATTTTCTCCCTGGTTCTCTGTGCCAGGCTTGTATTCAGTGCCAGTGTGGACCTTGGATGTGGTGGCAAAAGAGATTAGGTGGGCATGTGCCATAGGCAGCTGTGAAGACTGGAAACCCTATACTTCCCCAAAACACAAAAGAACAGAGAAGACATCATGGGTTCATATCAGGTTCCTGTTCCAAAGCTGCAGAAAATGAAAGAGGAAGTATCAGCTGTAGCTCTGCTATCCGTTCCTTAGAGTCACATGGGAAATGTAACCCATTGCCATGGGGCTGGGTAAACAGAAAGCCAAAATAAGCCCATTCATGCTGCTAGCTGTACTGGGTGATGGCTCCCACGTGTTTTTGCAGCATCTGGATGTATACTAACTGCAGACTGGAAAAACCCCATGCAAAATCCTAGAAATGTCGCCGAGGCATTTCCAGTCCTCAGAAAAATGACACATAGAGAAGGTATCTGCCCCACAGTTGTGTAATCAAGAAGCTAGAGAAACAATAGATTGGTATGCTGCCAAACTGTGCAGAAAATGGCTGACTCATGCAAGTATGCAATCTTAAAACCTGAAGTAATTAGTGGTAGATTCATAAGTGGGAAAAAAGTGCAATGAGACTGCTGAAAGAAAAGCTGTCCTCACTGCTAGTGAACTACAGGAATGTCTAAAGCTGATGCAAAGCACCCAGCCAAAAATGGAGCATAAGAGGGGTGGACACAGTTAGCTCAAACGACAGAACTGAGAAGTATAAAATAACAAAAAGCAAATGCATAAATACAAAGCAAAGAACATTAGGGAAGACCTTTGGTGCTGTGAGAAAAATGTGCACAGGATAGGAAAGTTTGCACAGCGATGACGTTAACATGGTGCAAAAGGGCAAAAATAAAACTCTGAGCTGTATGCCAGCAGCAGCACTTAGTCAGAAGAATGAGTGCTAGGGAGACAGTAGGACATTACTAAATGTGTTAGGTTGCAAAGGCTTCCTTAGAGCTATGCCAAGGAGGGAAAGGAATTATAACCATGCAAAGCTGAATTAAAGCAATGAAATGACCCCATGCCATTAGGCAGAGTAAATGGCAAGTCAAATCAGTGCTGCTGGCAACACCAAATACTGTGCTTTCAGCTGCACCCAATGACCTCATCACCACACAGGGGCTCTTAAGTTTGAAGCAAACAATTCATGCAGGCAATACAAGCAGAACAAATAATAATAATAAAATAATTTAAATGTGCTGAGCTGGCAGTATTCACTAGCATCCCTGCAATGAAGCTGTTAGGAGGCATATCAAGAAGTGTTTGAAGGGGAGGATGTCTTCCAGGCATACAATTGCCTTCATCTATTTCCATCTTTACAACTTGTGCCTCCAGGAGTAACTACAGCATAAAAGGAAAATATAATTGGAGCAGTAGAGTGAACGGAAAAGGAAGACATCTTTAACTAATATCAGGGGCTACCACAAGTCGCATAAGCATTATGGATGCTAAGAAACCAAACAACCTACCCCTTTTTTGAAGGCTGAAGTCTAACACTACAAGTGAGGAAATACCCAGCTTGGTGAGAACAAACGTATTCATGGTATGTGGAGTATTGACAAGAACTATTGGATAAGGAAGGAAACTACCTTACCGCATCCAGGAAAAGAGCAGATGCAAATGGTTGAGAGCACCACTGAGATCAGATGTGAGGCAGGAGAACATCAGCACTGTCAGCAAGACATGTTAAAAGGACTCTGAGGGTAATAGCTGCTGATGTTCTGGGGGTGAAGGCAGAGATTGCGTGGCAGAAGCTGTGATACATTGTGATCCCAACTTCATCTGTCAGTTAGAAAGAGTCAGAGAATAGATCTAGAGCTGAATAAAACTATAATGGTGTCGGGATTGTTCGCAGTACCCTGTATGAGAGATCTGTTGATCTCCAAAGGGCCGGGACTAACCTCAGCTATCTAGAGCAATACAGCAGCTTCCTACTCTCAGGTGCACAGACTCCATCCATAGTCTGTTGGGATTTGTAACCTATTTCACAACTTTTCTTCCACTGTTTTCACATATGTGCAAGTCATTGATATAGTTCCTGAATAAAGATGTAACATAGACAACTGGTATCATCACAGGATGCAATTACCACTCCTGTGAAAGAGCAGACACTTAATTATCCCACCTTTAATAAAGAGGCAGGTATATAACATCACTAATAAGAAGTGCTACCCCTTAGAAAAAAAGATATGTTCCACTTGTTAACCTATAGCTCTATTTCAGTATCTGCAGCAGAGCAGAGACATACATCCAAACACCAAAGCTAAAGCTTTCAATAATATTTACAAGTGGAAGATGTTGTCAGTGTAACAATGGATAGGAAACCACTTGAACAGAGAGTGAGCATAAATTATTGGTGTACATTTTAGATTGCTGTTGGCAGCCCCATGTCACCTCCAGCACATGCCTCTGAAGCATTCACGCTGTATTTTAGGTATTCAAAATGAAGAAAAAGGCTGACGTGGTTATAGCTGCCACTGTACACAGCCCAAAATATGGCAGCTGAATGTAAATCTGTCAGACACAGAAAGCCTCAGTCAAGACAAGCTCACCACTTAAAGGATTTGAAAGAAATCCAGGATGAAATCATGTGCTGTCCTCCATTTTTTTTCTTTTCGAAAGGCCAGAAAGAATGTCCCCATTTTCAATAGTACTGGACTGATTCAACCTGAGACTGGTTGAATATACAGGAAATCACAATAAACAGCTTGCAGGGAATGGACACTTTCTTTGGGAATTGCGCAGCTCTTCTCTAGAGCTACAGTCTACTGCAGAGGAAGCCAGTAAACTCTGTCTTGGTCAAATATAACAGAGGCAGTCCAACATCTGGTGCTCTGTTGTGGCATGTATAGGGCAATCAGCAGAGGAGAAGTGGAAACACACTGCTCTTCCCACTGTCCATGGGGAGAACAGGAATGTGCATCCCCACCCCGGTTGCCTATTTGGGCTGCTACTCAGACTTCTGGTTAGTGGATGAGTTTAAAGCGATGAAGTACTTTAGCAAGCAGAATATCACATGCAGTGGGAACAGAGATCTGTTTGCTTGCAGTCCATCCTCAAATTTACTCACTTAATCATCACCACAGCATCACCATCAAAGGGCAAAGCCAAATTATCACTTAAAAACCCCGAAATTTTATTAATGCTGAAGAATGTGGAGAAAATAGATAGCATCTCTGATCTTGAATGGAGAAACAATCTCACAGAAAGCTTGTCTCAGTCTGCTTCCCTCTTCTGATGCCTTGAGCAGTGGCATCATTAATGTGACTAGCAGCGATGAAAGGAATCACAGACAAACGGAATAAACATGTGAAAGCCAAAGCCTCCCGTGAGTGATGAAATAAAGACCTCCCAGAACTACCAGCAGGAGAAGGTACTCCTATCAGACTATTTCCTCTGGACATATCATGTTCTGGGATGCAAACTATTTTCTTAAGGAGATAAGTTCTTGCTCTTGTAATACAGCATTTGTAAACACATATTTCCATGAAACCTCAAATACATTAACGTGCTGTGCACAGAAGACACAGAGATAGCAGGGAATTACACACTCTGCAGATCTAATTGACAGGACACAGATTGAAGCAAAAGAAAAAGAGCAATGACTGTGGGAATATAGATGCAATACCCCAGAAAACACATTGCTGAGGTACTCAAGCAGAATGCAGTCATCTGTGATCACGAGTGAATGATATGCTGACTCCAACAACAAGCCCACTTCTAGGTGTACACATGAGGCAGTGCAGTACTCTGGCATGAAAGAACAGCCCCTTCAAACGTAGAGGAAAATAGCTGTGCTCCCAAAAGAAGTGAACAGGGTAAAAAAAAAAAAAAAAAAGAAGCAGCTGTATATTATCTATAAAATGAGAGACATGTTAATGTGGACTGGTACCTTAAAGGTTCACACAGGTTGTGCTATTCATGTTTAATGCTCTGGTCTCAAGTGTGACCAAAGCTGCAAAACTGAAGTGCCCAACTGGAACTTGCACTTGGATACTCGCGCAGAGGATAATGTCACTTTAGGAAGCGATGGATGAGAAGCACAGGAGGCACAGAGAAAAGGATAAACCCACAGCACTGAAACACTGAGCTGCAGGTAGCAGGCAGCCAGCAGTCTGGGTGGGAGGCAGAGAGGAGGCAGGGAGCAGCACGACACCAGTACACTGGGTAGCACAGCTGCAGCAGGTGGAGTACCTGGTGGCCCTGAGAGACCTCAGAAATGTGCCTTACAAATCCATCCTTTTAGGGAACTGCACTTAGGGAAGAAATAAGTAACTGCTCTTCATCTCTGAAGACTGTAAAAGATGGTTGTGCCGCTGGCAAGCTTTTCAAGCTTGAGCAGTGAGTGCCCACCAGCTACGGCCACTAAGTCTGTGAAAAGTACCAATCAAAATAAGCCCACTTAGAGCCACTCAGCAGGAGATACATGTCCTGAACAGAAAAAAATGATAGGATGTCCACTAGTCAAAAAAGAGCCTGAGCTCCTATTAGTTTTATTTTCAGCCTGCTCTAATAAAATAAGACTAGCTGTTTGAAAACTATTCTGAAAAAGCATTTTTACAGGCCTTCTGCTAAGGCCAAGGAGTGCTTGAGGTGCTTGTGGGACAGCAGATTTAGGTGCCAAAATGATGAGTAGGAAGAGGTGTGTCATACTGACACTTCCAGACTTACTTTCTGTCACCCAGTGCTTCTGCAGAGCGCTGCAAAGAGGGGTTGCCCATTGGCAGTACTTTTGTCCCAGTATTTCTGAAGCCCATTCTAATTACTGAAAGTGCCACCAAAACTGCGGTAACGGTGAAACTGGTTTTTATATAATCGTTGATCCTTTACAGAGAAAAATTGGGGTGGTGATGATCCCTTTGATCTGGATCATCTCTCAGGTGTTTAATGTTTATCATGATATGGCATAAGCCAGACATAGAAGTTAGAGAATGAACCAGATGAAACAAGATGTCAGCCCCCAGTTGTACATTTCTTAGGATTACAGCAGACATACTGCTGGATCCCAGGTCTTTTCTGGCACTTACGACAGGAAGCTGCTGCAGATAGGGAGCTCTGCAGGGCCTTGTCATTCAGAGAGCAAATAATGTCTGGAAAGTGTAATGTCTTCTTCGTCTTTTTACATATTTGGGTAATGCAGATATGATCTTCAGCTACCAGCTGAAAAATAAATCAAAATGCTTGCAAAACAAAAACAACCCCCCTCCCCCAAAAACAAAACAAACAAAAAAAACCCCACCAAAACCCAGATAAAATATACTCTCTCCCCAGCAACAATTAGACACAAAATAAAAGCAAGCATCAGCATTTTTATTAGTGAAATTTTTTTTTTTTTTTTACTGTCATTCATGTCAGTTGTCTTTAAAATAAAAGCCTCAGCTCTACAGATAGAATATATTTGCCATGTTAGTCAAAATAAGTCTTACATGATCTCACCTAAATTTTTGGACACAAAAATACATAGTCGAAATAATTCTGGTCCTGTTATTGTTTTTAACACTTACATTACATTATGAACAATAAGACAGTAACTTCCTCTACGGGTTAATGTCTATAACTGGAACAAAACGACAAGATCACTCCTTTAGCACTGTGGTCTCCTTCCACCATCTGCTGGGCTTCCTTTGTTATGGCAAGACGTTCTTGATTATTTTAATCTTCTCCCTTTCTCTCATCTCTTAGGTATATTTTGTCACTTATTAAGTCCTGAATTAAGAAGTATTGCTAATCCTTACAGAAATGTTGTGTCTTATCAAATGTATTGTCAAATATGAGGGTATTTTTTAAGAAAAAGAAAAGATGTAATTTGGTTTTGTCGGTATAAAAATAATTAATTTTTTGTTATTTTTCTTTCTACGGTGGAAGAATGTTGACTTCTTATCATAAGCCACAACTAACCAAGTGTCTTTTGCAATATTTTATTAACAGCGATACACAAATCGGAAGCTACACAAATGTTTCTTTTACTTAAGAGCCAAGGATGAATCTACCTCAATGTTGTTTAGGTAGGGAAAGTATTTATATAATATAAACTGAGAATATTTACATAGCATTATGGAGGGATGTGAAATGCTGAATTCCCCTTCCACAGACAAAGTCAAACATGCGCACACTTCAATGTTATTTTTAGACTTGTTTTTCTTTATAGCAGCACATTTTAGCATGCCTTAGAGTCCAGAATACAGAACTAGTTATCATTTGTGCATTTAGTGTCAAAAACTATGTATCAACATGAACATTAAGGACTTTTTTTGGCGTGTGAGAGGATCTCATCAGAAAGGACCCGCTGGAAAGCAGCTCCATGGAAAGGGATTTGGTGTTCTGGTGGACAAGTTATCCGTGGAACAGCCATGTGCCTTTGTGGCCAGGAGGGCCAATGGCATCCTGGGGTGTGGCCAGCAGGTTGAGGGAGGTTCTCCTCCCCCTCTGCTCTGCACTAGGGAGACCACATCTGGAGTATTGTGTTCAGTTCTGGGCTCCCCATTTCAAGAGGGACAGGGAAATACTAGAGAGAGTCC
>JAAGNO010024662.1:0-18938 GCA_033439905.1 Ceryle rudis
GATGATGGGTGAGGAGATGATGGGTGGGGAGATGATGGGTGGGGAGAAGGTGAGGGGGGAGGGGATGGGGGGGGGGGAGGGGGGGGGGGAGGGGATGGGGGGGGGGGGGGGGTGGGGGGGTTTTGGGTTTTTTTTTAATACATCATCTGAATATTTTCCACATGAACTTTATCATAGGGTTAACTCTTACTGAAGCTAATTGTCATGAAAAATGCTGATTGAGGTCTTAAATGGTGGGAGCTATGTATTTTGATTGAGGAATGGGAGATTCGGGAAGAAAAAAAAGAAGTAAAAAATAATCAAGAGTAAACACTAGCTCCCAAATACCCTTATTGTTTTAGAAATTACATTTATTGATCTGCTTTTTTTTGTTTCTAGAAAATTAATAGACGTCTGCGTTTGTCAAAAACAAAAGCACAGCAAGTTCAATGAATCAGGACAGCTAGCATTCTTCTACTTGTTTTCATTTGTATGGGGAGCAAGTATTTTGAATGCAGTAAGTCACTCTACTTACTGGTTTTATTTAAAAAATAGACTTAAAAATATTAAGAAGGTCCTTAAATCAGTGGCCCTTTTCTTTAGGAAGAATCAATGATGAACCCAACCTTACTCTGGACAGATTATCCCCATTCTCGTATGCTGTAAGTGTGCTTTTTCTGTATTTCTATTTTCTGATACTTGGGGCAGTTAAAAATTCAGCGGTTACAAGTTTTAGGGAACTGCTATTAAGTCAGTAACTTTGGAACCTTGTAAGAATGACAACTAGATGAAAATACTTTCTTCTGTTAGAAAACTGCCAGCTGCTTTACCCAGAGGTAGTTTTTGATGAATTGGATACCTACCCAAGAGATACTTATGTGTTCTTACTGATCTTTAACTTCATCATGGTAGCTGAGTTGCAAGTGGTTGCAAGATGGGATATATAATGAACTGAGGTGTTTTACACTAAAGAAACTAGATGGGATATAGAGGTCGATTTGTTTGTTGGTTGGTTGGGTTTTGCTTGGTTTGTTTGTTTTGCTTTTGGGTTTTTTTGCCTTTTTTTAATTTAAGATGACTTATGAAATTGTATTGTCTCTGTCTGCTCACACACACGGCCCTCAGTTCTACTCATCTGGTTTTCTCTAGTGAGTGTGATAGGGGAAGGGGGATAATATGCATTTTTTTAGGAAGGAACTTCCACTGATCTACCACAGAATGTTCCTGTGACTGAAGTTTTATGGGTTTTTTTGGTGGTGGTGGTGGTGTGTGTGTGTGTGTTTTTGTTTTCTTTCCTGCTGTTTCAAAAGGTGATTCAGAACTTGCTATCAAGAACATTACGGATGGTGATTCAAAAAGCTATCGCCACAGAGTTGTTTTGTATTTGTGGTTCCTGTGATTTGGGAATGTTAAACCACAATGAATCAGAATTAATTAAGATAATGACATAAAATCTTGTATCTCATGTTGAAAGAATAAAAACTTATTATCTTGTGTTTTCTTGACCTGAATTATTGTTTAGTTTTCAGGTAAAATTCTTCTCTACTTGCCAGATGGCCTATTGGCTTCATGCAGTACCAGAGTTACACTTCCAAAAGATCCGAAAGGTATGAAGTTATCAGTACTGTTAATTAAATATCTATTCTTACCAATTATTAATATTTTTGTTTATATTAACATTATACATATGTACATATTCATAGTTATATATTCAGTTATTTCTATACTATTTATATATTTTAATTGCTTGCATTTCCTATGTAATCTAGGTGGTCTGTAGTTTTTGTTTCAGATAGTCTTTCCAGAAATTAACACAATAGTGTGAAAAAAATTCAAACCTAATGAATGGTATGATTTTTCTTTGGGAAATATAGTTAAACTGTAATGGCATTTATTATAATTTCTCTAATTTTAGGAAGATATTCCAAGGCAGATATATTTGCCTTTAGATTGCTCATATCTCTGATGCTTATATATTAAAGTAAGTATTTGCATGTCCATTTTGAGTAGAAAGATCAATTTTCTTCTTAATTTCATTAACATTTCTAACTTCTCTGTTTTATAGTTTGCAGCAGCTGGGGCTAATTCTGATGGTACCTCACTATTTAGTGGAACTCATTTTTCCTGCCTCGCGTCTTTTCTACTTCAGTGATGAAAACAAGCAGAAAGGGTAAATCTTGCATGTAACATTCACAGCTTTGCTTACTAATTGTGTACAAATGGATTTACATGTATGTAAAAGTACTGAGGTAGCAAACATCACTTGTTTTCTGTCCACTATCACCTGCTTTGAATTCACAAGCAAGTCATTGGCATTACATAGAGTCAAGGAGGCAAATACACCACTTTATCATCATCATCATAAGGTTTTGATGAAGCTTTTGCTGAAGTCCCGTCTCAGATATATACGGATTGGCTTCTGGTTCTGTAAGTTGCCTGCTTGCTTAAATGTTCATAAATGTTTTTATAGGGGACACTTGTATTTAAAAAGAGTTATTGAAGAAGTAATAAAAGCAGCATTCCCTATAAGTTCTTGTAGGCCTTTCCTTTTGGTGAGAAAGGGAAGTAACTATTCAACAAAGGAAGTAATGTCTCAAAACATGTAATTGATGTCTTCATCTGAGTCAGATTCTCAACTATTACGAGAATTACTGGGTAGAAAAAGAATGGAAGGAGATGAGGAACTGAGATATTTAACTGGGTGGAGTGCTAGGAAGGATTGGATACATTTTACCATTTGAAGGGAAAGGCTTTTGGAGGTTACTATTTGAATAAAGCAGCCTTGTCCCATTTCTTTGTTCTTGTCTCTTATTCTTTCTTCCTTTTCTGACTGCCCACTTGGGAAAGATCATGAGATTATCATGGACACCTTGCTGTCATTCATGCAATCCCTTATATATAGGCAGCCTGCCTTGAGGGAGTGTAATGCTGCTGCTCTTGCTGGGTTTTTTCCCCTCAAGATTTGGTTGTGTTGCTCCATACCATTTTAATAGGTATTGTGAATATTCTTTGCAAAAAAGCAATGTTTACTGATGGAAATAGGGAAAGTGGGAGAAAGCTAGCTTATCTTTCACTTGCATGTCATGGTTAATTGTGGGGGTTTTGGAGCTATGAGCTTCTCGGCTTTTTTGTTATATGCCATCCAAAAGCATGAAGGCTAAATACTCTGGTTAGGAGAACATATTTTACTGTCTTATTAAGACTGTAATGGTCAGAAAAGCAACTATGTCTTTCTTCACCTGTAAATCAGCTATCCCTTGTGCAATATTATCATAGTTTAACTGAAAATGGAAGATGGTTTTCATATCTGATGAACTGCAGAAGTATTTGAGGCATTTTATTTCTATTACAACATGAAGCACTTATAATATGAACTATAGACACAACACAATATCAAACACTTGGTATTTTTCCTACCTCATAACTTATTGTTTTTTGTTACAGTTCTACATCCAGACACTGTCGTTTTTCTCAGAATCTTGTTTTGGACTGCTTTTTAAGCAGTCTTGCTTATACTGTGAGAGACTTAAAGTATTTTCTTTACATTTGAAATCAATTGAAGAAGCTGATTATTTTTTTTAATGGAAATTTTGAAAAGACACTTTCTTCACATTGGTAGTAATCTATTCATTAGTCACACAATATGAAGTCTTTTTCCTTTGGAAATATAAATGTAATGGCAGTGATAATACCAATTTTCTAAATTAATTACTGTTCAGCTGGAGAAAACTGTTCTTCAGTGTTTTGGGGCTTTTTTTTCCACATCCTATAGCAAAAACGTCTACATTTTGAAAATCTGCAGGAAGGCATCTTTCTCTGTTAGCTATAAAGTGTAATAAATGTTATTTGTTACTTATTAGCTCTCTGATTACTTTCTCCTCTTGTCCTATAAACAACCGGCTGTTAAAAATTACATAATTGTCTTCATCTTCCAAATGCTTAATAAGTGTGTATTATACCTTTAATATCAGCTTTCTGCTTTTATAGCATCACCATTACTTATAAAAGGCTTACAGCATGAATGCCAACTTAAGATGTATCTTTTTGCTTCATTGTGGTTTCTAGTCCGAAGACAGTGTAGTGAGGAATGACTGAATGTTTGCCAATGACTAAGTTTTTGTAACTATCGGTCTCCTCCACTAACATTTCCCTATCATTGCCAAGAGAATTTTAATGAAAAACTATTTGTACATTTGACTTTATTGAAAAGAAATGGACTAAAAGGAGAAAGAATATTAATTTCATTATTTTGTTTTCAGATTTACCATTTGGGCTTTACTTTTTGTAATGCTGCGTCTCTTGACCCTAACTTTATCTGTCCTCACATTTGGATTTGGACTGGCAAGAGTAGATAATCCAGGTTTTTCCACAGCAGACGGAAACTTCAATGTACTCCCTGTGAGGTATAACAAGTCTAGCAGACATTCACGCTTGTATGATGTGGCATTTCAAAATATCTTTTAATAAAACAATCCAGGAATCAAACAGAGGTCAGTGATATGATATTTTTTAAAAGTTGCTTCTAGGCAAAATGTTTTTCTATCAAATGTATGCTCTTACATCCTTTCTTGCTGTAAAAAAGCGAAAGTTTCTGTCTTTTGACATGCAGAGAATATAGATAACATTATAGCTTATTCAACTTTTAGGGCATGTTCTGTAATTCCATATTGCTGACAGGACAATACAGAGTGCAACTGTAATAAGTGTTAGTCCTGGGTAATCTCCAGAATTACTCACTGAACTCCTTGCTAATCTAAATGCAAGGAACATTTCATGCAACTGGGCTTAATCATTTCAGGGTTTTCTTTCCACTTTTGCAGCATTGTAAAAGACTGAGTTAAAACCCTTTTTGATTTAACTTCAGGAAAAAAAAAAAGTATAATCTGAAATACCTACCATATTTCATAAGTTCTGCTTCTATTATATTTGAGACCATTAAAAATAACTTTGTTATTTGTGTGAAGCATAATTGTGTTTGTTCACTGTACTTTAATTTTAAATTACAGCTAACTTTGTCAATGGAACAGCAAAATTAGAAGGTGGAGCATCACCAAGTACAAGAAAACCAAAACTAGTATGAGAAGATAAGCTAGTATCAGAAGACAACATCTGACAGAAGACTGTGACTTAAATTGACACCACAGAGCTATTATTTGGATGTGTTATTATTTCAATGGACACTATCAGGTTGTATGTTTTTACATGTCTTTGTTAATAAACCTACATTTATGACAAGATAGTCTTTGATCTACCTTACACCAATAGTCATCTCCAAATTTCATTCAGCTTTAACAATGAAAGCAGATGAATCAGTTTGAACTTCTGGTTCTGTGATCAGGAGTTGTTAACATTCCTGTAATATTGCAGAAGGCTGTTTAAATCCAAGTTATCTGTCTATTCATTTGGTTTTACAAAATTAAAATTCCATATCAAAAATATCTTACCATGTTTGTCTGTTCCCTCCTATTCCCTCCCGAATAATTTTTTATTTATTCTTATATTTCTGTCTTGCATGGAGTAAGAGGTATATCTGAAGTAGCCTGGTAAAAAAGCAAAAAATGTTCTACACTTTGATTTCTCCTTAAAAATTACAGATTTAGAAAGAAGGCAAATTCTGACAGGATATCACTAGTCTTCTTTCAGTATAAAGATGAGACTAATCTTTAGTAAAGATGCATTTTTCTCAAGGCACACAATTTGCTAGCCTGCCTGTTGGATTTTCAGTGGATTGTGCTGTCTTGGATGGGGCAGGGGGAAGACAAGTAGCCAGTTAATCTGTAGCATAATCTTAGCCCTTTTGAAATAAAAGACAAAACTTCCAAATATTTTTAAGGAACAAGTATTTCATGCTTGCAGTCATATGTGCTGGATTTTTTTTTTTCTCAACTTTTTTTTTTTCCTTTAATTTATAACTTCCATGTCTTAAACTTTTCAGTCAATTCGGAAGATGTTCGAGAGGTGCTCAAACAACATTGCAAAGAATGCTTCACGAAGCATAAGTTACTTCTTTCTTAACATGTAGATAATTTATTTCAGTCCGACTCAAGGGTTTTATGTCTATCAAGGTACTAATTTGCTCCTTATATGAATACTTTATCTGGATATAAATACAATATTAATATAATTATATTATAAAAAGATTAATGGTATTTTTGTAAGTAACCCTCGTAGATCTGAGGCTTGTATCCCAATGTTTGATAAGTTTCATGAACTCACTTTCTTATTTGCTTTAACTTTCTCTCTGTGCAAACAGATTGTAAGATACTAAATAAATTCATGTGAGCCTACAAATTTCTATTGGAAATGCTTACCATGGAGCTAGGATATATTTGCTAATATTTCTAATAAACTTGTGTAATAATGAATGCCTCATTTGATAGAATAGCAATGAATACGTTGTTTTGGTTTTAAAAGCAGAGTAACAGGAAACTTTCTTTAGCTGATGTATATTATGTTCTATTCTTACTGAGGTTTTAAGTTGCCCACATGAAGTCAAATAGCATGGAGGCTGTGTTGGTGGCGTAGGGATGTGGACAACAGTGTTACTCTCGCTTCCTCATGTTAAAGTCCACCAAAAATTGAAATCGTTCAGAGTAGGTTCTAAAAATGCAGGATGTTGTCTGGGAGGTGGAGTTTTAAGCAACTTCTGAAAAATGCTAGAATTTCTAAATGCTTGGTCATGTTGAATGCTTTGTAACTTTGTAAATAATTAATTGGTTTCATTATTTTGTTGATAAATTAATTGGGCTGGAGGAAGCAATGTTTCATCTATATTGTTTCTTGATGTTAAAATGGGCTGCTGCATCTACTTAAATTGAAAGCACATTGGTACTGATTTTCTTGAACCATCTGAATGTTGACTTTTACCACACAAAAAATAATTTAGTAGTTAAATGACTGAAACAACACTGATGTTGTGAACTATGACATTTCAGATGCTTAGCTTTAAGCCTCAGCAGCTGGAACTAAGCTTATGAATTTATTGATGGTGAGCAACAGAGAAATATTTACAAATTAATATTGTTGTAACATTATTTGTTACAATTCTCCCCTAAAATTCTTGTATACAGTTACTCTTTCAGTGAAACCAGCAAACTACTCCAGGTGACATTGTCTGTGTCACTGTCTGATGACAACAAATATACAAGTTTGGTTTTAAATCCCCTTAAGATGTATTTCCTTTTCAGTTAATCAACTTGTTTGTCCCTTATTAAACAATTAGTGTTGAACTGTGTTTAAAAAATACATCATGAAAAATGAATTTACATAAATATTTAATCATTGTATATGCTAAAATTATGATTTAGTGAAAGATTGGTGAAAATAAATTATTTTGCCAAAACACTAGTTTGTTTTGCATTCTTTGTTTTAAATTTTGTTTTATATGAGGATTTGTTGATTGTATAAAGTTGATTTAATGTATAATCAATGATACATAGCATGAGCCATATTTTTAGTGTATGTAAGATTCTGATTATTCACTTGAAAAGATATTGCTAAAGATAACTTTCTCCATTTAAAAAAAATCTATAATTATGTTTTACTGATACATCTCACTTTACTCTAGTTTTGTTTCATTTTCTTTGTTGCCATTAAGCAATCTGTTTTATTATTATGATAAATTAATTACTCTTGTTACTCTGGTTAATTCGGCAGATTAGCCACTCAGTCTGGATTGCTAGTCTAAGAAGAAGGTATGTATGTGTTTTGGATTTACTTTAAAAAAAAAATAATCAAAATATACTCCAATTCTTCAATATTTTTACCCATTTTATATCAATGCTGGTTTTCTTTGCTTCTTATTCAGTGTAAGAACAACTCTTCTCTTCAGTCTCTGTGATGTCTATATGATAATTTCAGTCTTTTGCACACCAGATATTCTCCACTCCAGCCAAACAGTCTGCAGTTAATCTGCTGCAAACTAAGTTAGTGTACAGAAAATATATTAATAAAGTTACAGTTTTTCAGTCACTAGAAAGTGCCAGTTCAGCACCAGAAGACCTGGTGGTAACGTGGCGAACCTTAGTTCTGCTGAATCTAGTTAGATAGGGAACCTAAAAATAGAGTTTCGTTATGAATATGAAAAATCCCAATACCAAAGATTTTTTTTGACTCATTTTCCAAACAGACAGTGATCTTGGCCAATTCAGGAGACAAATCAATTATGGAGAGATGTCCATGTGGAAGAAATGACAATTTTTATGAGAAGAAGAATAGATGATGAAAAATGAAGGCTGACTGGGTTATTGTCACAATAAGAAGGAATGGTAGTGTCCAAAAAGTGAGATATGGGTCATGTTGCCCTAACTCTGTGCTTCCACTGGCCTTTTTTTGACTCGGAAAATGTTGGCATCAGATTGGACTTAATTAGTATGTTACATAAATTCATCTGAAGGTCAAGCATGTCTTTTGTGTACATCTTTGGTCAAATTCTTAAGGCACTTAGGGTTCTAAAGACTGCTTTAAAAGGAATATGCACCAGCAGGTGGAGCAAATAGATTAAAATGTTAAATGCTAGTTCTACAGCTTCATTTACTATGATCAGCTTTTATGGTAAGTATAAAAATGTAGGGGGAGTGTCTTAATTTTTGTAAAGCAGTACATATCAGTGAAAAAAGAAAGCACTTTATCACTGTATCCTTCATTATATAAAGTCAGAGATAACTCTGAAATCTGATTATAATTTCTGTAACAGGAACCAAAGGTTAAAAGGGGGGAAAAAAAAGATGTACAATATTGACACTTGAAGTTCTGTATTGATCTTGAGTATAAGGTGTCATAGATGCAGTGTAAGTATAACTTGAATACCTTATGGTCTAAATGGAAGAAATATGAATAACATGTAGTTTGTCCAAATAATCAAAAAAAAAAGCAAACCAAAACAAACCCACCCAAACAACACTACTAAGTTCCCATGTTCCTGCTGCCTCTCATTAACCTTCTGGCATACTTCCTTTGGGTTTGCCCTCATAAATGCTCTGTTATAATTAATAGTAGAAGAAGAGAATAACCTACAGAAAGAGATTACCTGGAATGGAGGAAGTGGAATTGTTAAAACAGCAGCTACCTCACACTTCCAGGACCTCATTACTCCTAAGGTACCCTAACAACATGAACTCTTTTCTGTCGTGATAACGTGAAAGGAATCTGTTAAATACGAGTTCATAAGCACAAACAGACATTTATAATTGGCAGGTTCCTGCGTAGTGTAACTGCAAGGTAAAATCTAAGGTGGAGCTAGTATTTCTAGAACTTGATGTAGTTGAATTTATCTCTGGATTTTGGTTTTGGTGGGGTTTTTTTTTGTCTGTTTGGGTGTTTTTGGGTTTTGTTTGTTTGTTTAGTTTTTAGTTTGTAGTGGTCTTTGCAGCGGTAGCTGGAGGCTCATATTGTGCCAGTAACTTGCTTATAGGTGCCAAACACTCATTTAGCATATTTTGTTGTTGTTGTTTTTATTTGGGAATTACTAGAAGGTGTACTGAATGGCTCTACTTGTTTGTCCATCTTGAATACTAATTGTGGCTATGGTTCCCATAATGAGCTCTGGATGAATAGCTTGGCAGGACTTAAGTCCGTGCATTTTTGCTATTTTGCACTCTGTAAATTTTTCAAAATAAAAATAAGGCTTTTATGCACCTGCTTTACGAGTACCTAAAACTGAGGTATACTGTCTTCTCTATACACCCTGGTTTAGTCTGCAAAGTTTTAAATCTCCTAAAAAAGTTGATGAAAATATATTTATGGAAGCAAACTGGGCATAGGAAGTTTATATTCTCTAAGTCCCTAGTACTTCCTACCCTTGTTTTGCTGCTTTATAGATGGGAAGGGAACTGCTCTTACGAGTTAGTTGGAAAACCATCTTTGATACGTACCTTAAGTAGAGGGTAACTGAAGCTATTAACCTTTTTTAACTCTTATCCCAACCTGTTTGTATGTCATTAAACATTCACTTTAAAACTTTTTTTTTTTTTCATTACTGCAATGGAAAAATTGGTGCTTAGTGTAGCTAAAGGATGGTTGTGGAGCACTTGCTGTAACACTCCAGGCACCAACGTAAGGAGCACGTGCTCCGTGGGGGGCTGTGATACGTTACTGTATTTTAATCCTCCATGTGTATAAAACGCTCTCTACTGAATCCTCGATCGCTGTGACTCCCTGGGCCGCTCGCAGCTGCAGCGCTGGGCAGCAGGCACAGCGAGTGCCAGCCTCACCTTTAACCGACGGGCCTGGGCGAGCGGCGGGGCGGGCGTTTTCTCTGGGACCGCTTCCTTGCTCCCCGTTGGGCCTGCCCTGGGGCGGGAGCTCTGGAAAGTAACGTCGATCCCGAGGGGCCGGCGCCGGGCTGAACCCGCCCGGCTTCCCAGTGACCTGGCCGCGGCGGGAAGGAACGGGCGGGACCCCCTGGGCCGCAGGGGCCGCTGGGAGCGGGCGGGCCCAAGGGGGTACTACAAGTACCGTGACGCCCCATAAGGCGGGGAGGAGGCTTCGCGCGCGGCCGCACTACAGGCCCCACAATGCCTCGCGCCTGCCGGTGGCTCCTCTCGCGGAGGCTGGTTCCTATTTAAATCCAGGCAGCGAGGAAAATGGCGGCGAGGGGTTGAGTGTGGGGGAGACCGTGAGAAGGAGACGTAGCTGAGCTTTGGCTCCTTTCCCAGGTGAGTGGGGTTTGAAGGGAGGGAGTAACGAGCGGAGGGAGGAGAGTTCTAGTTCTCGTTCCCCTGCTTCTAGCGCTGGGGTGGGACTGGGATGGGGGAGGGAGGGCTGCCCCTTGCCGGCGAAGGGAGCAGCCTGGGGCTGGCCCTGAGGGGCGGCTCTCTTCTTTCCCTCTCGGCCCCCTCCCCAATATGGATGTGTCTCCCTGAGGGGAGGAGGAAGGGGAGCGTAGACGGCTGGTGTGTGAGCAGTGATCCCGGCGCTGGGGATGAGTGCATTCCCAGGGCACTGTGTAAATGCCTTTACCTCCCGCTAATCGTTGTAACTTCAGCGCTGAGTGCAGTTAGGAGGGGGCATTCCTGAGGCAGTGGTGGGAGACTAGCGTGTGGAGCTGAAGGCTTCCCGTGTCGCTGTGTGATGCAGATCTAAGTAGGGTGAGTTTGGGTGGAGGTTCCTCCTGTAACAGTGAGAGACTTGGGGTCGTTACGGATTTGTGTTTAAAATCGTCTGACCCTCAGTTTCTCAGCCTGAGTAGGGGGTGTGTGGGGGTGAAATACCTGGGCTAGAATGGCCCCATCTGCTATTCATCTGGGTTCATCTGATACTGAGGCGGTTCTAAAGACCTTGTTATCTGCATTCTCCTTCTGATCATCCTGTAGCCTCGGTAAGTTTCGGAGGTGACTTCTCTTGTTTCCTTGTTTCTGGTAATAAGGAAAGGGATGAGAAATGCTGTGAAAGAAAGGTTGATTTCTATGCCTTATCCCTTTCTCTCTCAAAGCAGTAACAAAATTATACTGTTGAGTGATGGAGATGAGAATTTTTTTTCTCTTATGTCAAATACCACTGTAGGTGTTAGTGATTTTGGGGTATAAATGGGGTGAGTATGGGTGGGGATGTTGTCTGAGGTTGACATAATTCCCAGAGTCCTCTTTGTTTGATTCTAAAGTTGGTTCTGTTTGTGGTTTCTTCTACTCTTAAGTGCAGTCAGGTTTTTCTTTTAAAAGAGAAGCTTCCCACTTAGTCATCTTAGCCACTGAACGCAGTTTTAAATCAGTCTGTTATTCAGGCAGTATCTCCTTCCTCTTTAAACTCCTAAGAAAAAAAAAAAAATCAATCTGATTATGCCTTAAAATCTTTTATCTAAAAGTTAACAGAAGAAATTGTGTTGGATTCTATCTGGAATAGCAAGAAAAAAGTGAAGCAACTATTGAGTGTGAGAGACAGTAATGTCTAGCTATGTAGTATTTGTAAAACAATTAAACCAGACTAAGCTTAAAATTCTATCATCTCTATTGCAAAAAATAAATATTTTCTCCTGAAATATTTCCAATTTATAATGAGCTGTTACATGAGAAACAAAGATATATGTGTTCTAAATATGAATGCAAGATAGCTTCATAGTAACAGATAGTATCTGAGTGAAAGCCCCGGCGTAAGGGCTTGGGTTTAGAGGAAACAGACAAAATTGCTGGTTGGAGGTTTTTTTTTTTGGTGGTTTTGGTTGGTATTTTCAACTAGACTGTAAATGACAATATACAGTAATTGTATTTACTGTTAGTTGTTTTAACGGGCTGTTTAACTGACTGTTGTTCAGAATTTCATTCAACTCTGTGTTACACACAAAAAAAATAAAATAGTAGTAGTATTAATACTAATGGATTTGCTGCTGTGATAGGAAGATAGAGGTTGAGGGATAGGGGAAGTGATAGCAGACAGAATAAGCCCAGTGTTCAGCCTTGCTTTAAGTATCTTTCCTTATGACAGTGTGCTGTTTCCAGTCTGCTTTCATTTGGCATATGATTTGCGTAGCTTTGGGGTTGGTTTGTTTTATTTTTGATTTTAAATTCTTCCTTTGAAACCCTTGTTCATCCTGGCTTTGGATTTTTTAACTTGCAAGTTTGCATTGTCTGCTTATCAATTTTTTTTCATAGTATCACTGAGAATAATGTCTAATTGAGATAAAATGCAGAGTAGCAAGGAGAAGGAAATCTGTTTTACAATAGAATGTTATCTTTTGATCATTGGCTTTTTCTTTTTCATTAATAATGGACAAGGAATCACAGTCAAACCCTTAAAGATTAATTCTTATGTTACAGGTGCATAGACATGTTTTTAAGAACTCTGAGAAAGAAAGGGTGTCTTGGTTATATTTGTCTGTAAAATCAAGCCACTGGTAGTGTGTAAAATGATATTGGACACTACAGTCTGACATGAGGTTGCTTCAACTCCTGCATTTAAATGAGTCTCCCTCTAAGAGGTGATCTTGAATGACTGTGATACAGGATATTCTGCAGTATGTTCATGGAAGCATTTTGCTTATGAGTATTTAGAAATATTTTAAATATTCTTCCAATGTGTTTATACTAAAAATAAATAAATAAATGGAGGTGAGGTGGATGGGAGGAGTAGTATTTTTTATGCCAAGGATGTGAAGAATATCTAAACCTGAAGGCTGGGGCAGCATGCCTGTGTGCGGTGGTTTTTGTTTTATTGGTGGTTTTGTTGTTTGTTTTGTGTTTTGTTTGGTTTGTTTGTTTTAATCTGTTTAGATCTATTGATGTTTCTAAATGTAATATTAGGGAAGAGGCAATGTGGAGAAAAAAATTAACTGCTACTGATTTAAATCTGGTATGGAATGTATTTCCACTCTGATTTTATATGCTGCCTTTAGTTAAGAGAAGGTACATCACATCCTTTTTTACTCTGTGTAAGCGGGAGGTATGCTTCAGATGAACCCTATTACTTCAATAATACTTTTAACTGGTGACTTATTTTTAGTTGACAGTTATTAATAAGCTGATTTTTCTTTGAAGTGAAACAAAACTACCTTGTATCCAAACTCAATCTCATGAGAAATTTTTAGTCCTTTTTTCTTTTTTTATGCAGTGTGTGGAAATATTGTTGGTGAGATTTCATGCTTTAAGATGTAGACACCCCTTTTTCTATGATGTTGTGTAGAACCAACCCTATTTCTGACATTGTACAGAGGTAAGAAAAAGGTAATTGCTTAAGGCAGCATGCTACTGAAATGAGGGAGAAGGGGGCCACCACTGGTCTGATTGCTCATTTTGCTTATACCCTGGAAAGTCAGGCTTGTTACTGCTGATAAGCTTAGGATGTGATGCAAGTCACCTACTTCTGAGGTTGTGACTGCTTTTGCAGTATACTCAAAGAGCGGAGGTGATAAGGTCAGCTCTATAGGTATCTATCTGTAAGTATTCCCTGATTTTGTGTGCTTTGAGGGGGTGTATGTGTTGGGGTTGGTTGGTTTGGTTTTGGTCATTTCCCCAACTTCCCTTCTCCCCCCTTTTGTCACCTTTGCTGTTAAACGTGAGCCTGTTCAGGTCAGGTGTAGCTAAACTGTTTGTCAAACATGCTTTGTTAGGTTATGGATCACTGCCATATTGGAAATTTTATTTTACAGGCTTTCTTACTCTCAAGTTCTTTCCTGAAGATGACAAACAAGGGTAGTGTCGTGACTAGAAGTCTAAAACCATCATAGCTGCATTTTATGGACAAGATTGTTCCCCAAATCTGAAAACACTGTAGAAGTCCTCCAGAAAAGGTTGTAATTGTTAGGTCAGGGCAAGCAATTTTTCACCAAAGTTGTTACACATGTGGCTAAGCTACACAGCAGTTTTGTCCTGATTTATCAGGTGCACCTGCAAATGGGGGAGGAGGGAGACGAGGAAGGCTGCAGAACAATGTAACTGTTATACTGGTAGCCATAATGACTAGCACCTGCAGTAGCCTTGGCCAAGTATCACATTTTGTCAGAAAGCCTGAACCCTTTACCATTTCCATTCGTGTCAAGATGTATCAGAACCATGTAATGAGCTATCTGGTATCACAGGTATACCCAGAAGGGCTTTCAGAGGTGTGTTTTCAAGGTAGGTTTGTACATGTAGTTACATGGAATATTTTGTATGTGACCTCTGAGTTACGAAGAATTTTTCTTCCTGTTCTCTGCTGCATGGAAGCGAGAGAAATGAGTTGTCTGCTTTTTCAAATGCAATATTGAAACAGGTTGCATGGCTAAAAATGTTATCAATATAATGTGTTTCTCTTGGGTAGTTGTAGCCTAACACTTTTTCTTTTTTGGCAGTGGTAGGAGAAGGACTGAGTGGCATAGGGCAGAAGACTACTCTTGTGTCCCTGGTCTCGGAGA
This sequence comes from Ceryle rudis, assembly GCA_033439905.1. Taxonomy (NCBI): domain Eukaryota; kingdom Metazoa; phylum Chordata; class Aves; order Coraciiformes; family Cerylidae; genus Ceryle; species Ceryle rudis. The sequence goes on from JAAGNO010024662.1 coordinate 14,801, forward strand.
CTCTAAGGCTATCTCCTATATGGATCTAACTTGCTCTTTCAGCTTTGCATTGTTTGCCTAGAATCTCCCCATGGCTACATGTGCTTTTTCATTGTGAACTTTTAGGTAGTATATAAGGAGATATCCTGTCTTTTGTGATACTAGTAGCTTTCTCTCAACAAACAGAAACAGTAAAAAAGAAATTTTCTGTAGTACCTTGTCATATAAATATGATTTTGAACAGCACCTCAAGTACCAAAGAATTAAGAATGGCCTGTGTTCCTTTCAATAAATACAGTTCTTAAATTGTTTCTAATGTCTTCTTCAACCTGGGTTTTGCTGTAGTAATAAATATATGCAGAAAAGCAGCTACTGAATGTGGGAAAGGGAAGAAAAAAATATTCTTGAGAAAACCACAGACTAGGGGGGGAAAAAAGGCTAAAATCTGTTGTCTAAAGACTATTTGCGAGTTGTGTTTGCTGAAGAAAACAACTGGCAGATTAGGTGTTTGCCTGCCACTTCCAGTGTACCAGGGTGGAATAAAGCAGATCAGCACGTGTGTTCAGAAGAATTGCCAAAGACTTTCAAGAAAGTTTACATTTAATGTTGAACATCTATTTTCAATGCAAGTGTTCGTCTGGGTCATATGTACAACAGAACTGTAATTCAGGACCTTTTGTTTTCTGAAGGCAGTTGTATCAAACATGTTACTTCATATGTTGCACTCCTTGCAAGTGTCTTAGAATACATTTATCTTTGTAGTTGGTCACAAGCTAGAAAAGACTTCAGTGTCACCATGCTGTGCCTAGGGAAGCATCTCTCTTCCCGTTACTCAACCAAGTCAGGTATAGTTCTGATGATATCATGTGATGCTGTATTAATGTTTTCTTGGAGGTAAGAGGGGATCGTTTTTATATGACCTTAGATGTGCTAAATGTCCTCCCTTCTCTATATTCATTAATAGGTAATTTTGAATTTTAAAGGAAAAATATGTCTTTATTCCAGATAATATAGTATGCTTTTATAAACAATTTAAGTAGTATCAAATGCTTGTCATCTCTACCTAATGAAGAGGGAGGACAAGAGCTTTTAAGTCAAAGGATCTGCCATAATGTCTAATGGGAAACATTTTAAAGTTACTAGTGGTGTTGAAAGCTTTATGTTAATATATTGTCTGTATCATAACTTTAACTCAATGATTTCAGGTAAGGTATTAAAAGACAAACTATACTGTCCCTTACAGGCTTTCTTAATTTTTAAGTCAAGAGACATCAAGGCCTTTAGGAGGATTTGGCAGAGACTTAAAAAAACAACCAGTCAACCCCTTCCAATTCTTGATTTTTTAAAAATCAGTATGTAAGTTTTTAAACTCCTGTATTTCTAGAAACATGATCTTTAATAACTGTTGTGACAAACTTGAGAATTAATGTGTATGTATCTATATTTTTAAGGCTATAATTTGCTCATAATGTTCCCAGTGTACCAGATGGTGCAATAGTGAGATCTGTTAGCAATGGGCTGCATGGTAAAATCAAGCAGACTGTTGTTAATCCATGCTTTTCTGAACTACGTGCACAAAGTCAACATATAAATATATATATACTTGTTCTGCAAGGACAATGCAAAGCTGCCTCACTAGCACCAGTCAGTGCAAAACTACTGTTGTAGTTCTCTTATGCACTGTTTTGGAGACTTGCTGTTTTATTAGAGACTTAAAGACTTGGGAAGAAATGTGAAAAATAGTTGAAGTGTTTCTGATGTTTTACTGTGCCAAAGAATGACTAAGCAATGAAAGCTTACAGTAGTGATGTACTTTTTTTTTTCTTCCATTTTGCTCATCTGAAAGCTTCTGGTTTTTCGTTTTTCTAAGTCTTGAGCAGGTCTGTTACTGCTTTGAGCTCTAACTAGAGCACAAAATATGAAGTGTTGTAGCATAACACGACGTAAGTAGCTATTTCTGCTTTGCATTGCTAAATGAGCAGTAAGCTTTGAGGGTGCTATTTTACGACTTATTTTTTATGTAAATGAGTGAAATACAACTTTGTAAAATCTTGTGAGGACAAAATCTCTGGTGCATACGTAAGCAGCTTTCTTGACTCATGTAGCCTGTTCACTTTTTTCTTTTGGACCTATTGTTACTTCTAAAAGACTTTTAAGTTACTGCTGTAGGTGTAGAAAGGAACCTTTCTAGAGTGCATGGGTTTAATGTTTTGTTGTTAGTTTCTACTGGCAAAATATTGAAGATGTGTCGCATATAGGTAATGATGTGAAGTCAAATGCAACTTCCAGTGCTTACTCAGTGTGAAGTTTGGTTATAAAATCACTTATGAACTAACTTGCTCAAAGTACTTCTCTCAGCTTCTGCTTAACTCTTATATAAATGATCCTGGGTATCAGAAGTGTCTTTCAAATGCTTTCTTAGTTAGCGTGAATTTGAGGAAATTATTCTTCTGGGAAGTCTCGTAGCCTACCAGGAAAAATTTTTTCTAAGACTTTTTTTTTTTTTTTTAGACAGCTCTTGAGTGTACACATGTGTGTGCACAATTGGTGAATATGTGGAAGTTCTGTATTATTTCTTGGAAGCTTATGGACGTGGTAGTAAAGTTTCAGAAAGCAATTTTATCCTCTTAGTCACAATGATGACTTGAAAATGGTTATCCATTCCTATCAGGTTACATCTTAAGGAGATGATTTGGAACAAAAATTTGCAACTTCTTTTTGCCAGTGATTTGGGTAGAATTTTCAGACCTCTTCCCTTATAATAACTTTTTCCCTATAAAGGCTGGGTTAAAGAGGTTAGATGGAAATAGGGAATTATGACTTGTGTTGCACTTCCTTTTTGTGCTCTGTCCATCTTCGCTGCTGCAGTGAACTAAAGCAGACATAGCAGCATCTTTTGTTGTAGTACTCTCTTGGTTTTACCTTCTGTGGAAGTCTTTTTGTTGTTCAGTGAGAATTTCTGGCTTAGTGGACAGGCCTTAGCATATGGCCTACTAGAGGACCACACTTTAGCTAATGTTGTTAGGTGTGTATGGATTTTTAATTCTTTTAACCAGTACTTGTAAAATACTATTTGCCTGGCTCACTTCTAATTGTTAGGTGATACAAGAAAGAATTGATATGTCTTAACTATTTAAGAAGGAAGTTTAGAAATATTTGCTCTGTCATACTTTGCATTTCAGCATATTTTTCTAGTAGCCTTTTAAACAAGAAAAATGAAAAGAACAAATGGATTCAAGACACTTTAAAGGTATCTTATTTGGTTGTGTACCATTTCAGTGCCATGTGCTGGTGTGTGCAGTGTTCTTCCTTTGTAAAGAACTTGTTTCCTCATTTGTAAGTTTTAGTTTCCCCTTAAAATCTCTGGAAATTAAACTTTAAGGAAGTAATTGGTCAAATCCCTTATAAATATTTGAAGAATTTATCTAGTCATGGCTCTAAAGGCAACAAAAGAAAGAGTATTTTATCTGTAAATTGTTCTCTTCATTAAAATGGAACAAAACTAGCACCTCTGTTAACCTAGAATACCCATTTGATCCCCCCTTAAGAGGGAGGCAGTTCTTCTGATCAGTGCACAGAACACTGAAAAAAGAAAACATCTGCACTGCCTGGAGTAGCTTGTGAAGACTTTTGTATTACACTTGTGGGTTTTCTGTTAAGTCCCTAATCTTTTGGTGATGCATGTTCACAGCTCATAAACAAGACTTGTAGAGGTGGGCAGACTTGTGCCGGCAGCATTAGAGATAAGAAGGTGGTAGAGATGATGCGTGGGATCCAGTGTGATGTAAAATAAGTGCAGATTTGAGGAAATTTAAGGAGAGACATCACTTGATAGGGACAGAATAGTTTGCATTGTCGTCCAGTGTCCTGACCTGCTTTGTCTTCTCTTACCCATCTGTCTGTAGCTGGATCTCAAATGACCTCTACCAGAGATCAATATGTAGTATGTCTGTTTTCAGGCTGGCCAAGTAATGCTTTTGGTATATGACCAAAATGGGTTTTTTCCACCCCCTTCTGCATCCTACCACTGCTTTGTATTGATGAAACTTTTGTGTAAAGGTTCATCTAGACTGAAGTGCAAGGCTGGTTGAGCTGTGTATTTGAGAAAACTTTTTTTTTTTAATCTTTTCCAGCAGTGGAAATTTCCAGGCTTTATATA
>JAAGNO010024665.1:0-28314 GCA_033439905.1 Ceryle rudis
TAAAAAAAATAGCATATGTACAAATATAAACAAAACCAGTATCGAACCCAACCCCCCTGATGGTAATTACATCACTGTCACCACTGGTGCTGTGGAGCAGGTACCAGGGGAGTCCCAACCTGGGCCCTGCAGCAGACGGGAGCTGTGCTCAGGAGCTGGATTCTGGTACCGGGTTCAGGAATACACCGATTGAGATCGAAGGCAGAATGGACAGTCCTCCTTGGATGCTTGGAGGAAGGAACGGAAAGAGGACCTGAGCCAAGCCAAGCAAAGCTGGCAAAGCGGGCCAAGAGGGGAGAAGAGCCCGGAAGCCCCCAGAAAGATAGCTAGCAAGCGTACTATAGACCCTCCAGATCCTTCTGCTTTATACTGAATATGACATATATGGGATGGAATCCTTTGTTGGTCAGTGGGGGGGGTCACCTGCCCTGTCCGCTCCTCCCTGCAGCTGTGGCCTTTCACTTTCCTGCACCCCCCAATGTGGTTCACAAGACCCAGCAGTGGCCTTGATCTGCACACCAATCCTTGGTAGAAACTCTAACCATGGGGTGTTATCACTGCCAGCAGCAGACACTGCCTGGGAGAACAGGCTGCTGACTTCAGAAAGTGCAGTTAGAACAACTGAGCTGAAAAGTAAAATCACTGAACAGAATTAGTTCTGTTCTCACTCAAACCAGGACAACTGTAGATTTTGTGTTTGTGTTCACTTGCTGCTTCCCAAGTGCCTGGGCATACTATGCAGGCTTTGTTGAAATGCACATGGAAGCACTGAGCACAGTGGCATACATGCGGCAGTGATGCACCACTGGGCCAGGCTCTGCCTTTGGTCTTTGCTTCATTGTTTTTACTGCTCACTGGCATCATGGGCTGTACTTAACTGGCCTAAATTCTACCCAGATTTCTATGCCAAGCTCCTATGAACTGACTGTGACTTCAGCAGAGAAGATGTCAGTAGGCACCCCTATGCTAAGGGCTTTGAAGTCATCTATGCAGTGTCCTTGGTATTTATTGTTAGTGGTGTGGGTTTTCCTTCTCTCTCTGTGTATGCCTGATGTCAGGCTCCAGTTGTGCTCTTTGAGATGTAGGGTATTGTCTTTCCTGAATGTTTACATTCTAACCCAGGATCTTGTTCCTGACAGGAACTGCTGGGCAGATGTAGTAGAGAACTGCAATCTGTGTCTCAGGGATACATGAAACCAAGGCGGTATCTTTCTGTTGGTAATGTATTAATAATAATCATTCACAGCACTGTACAAACTTCAGAGAAGTTATACTCACTTCTCTTAAGAGATTACTGTCTCAGATTATATGTGACAAAGAGGGAAATAGGGTGTCTACTCATGTAAAGGATTATGGGGAGGAGGAAGCAGAATAGTTTGGTGAGATAATGGAGCAGGGACCATGATAAGTATAAAAAAAACAGAAAAGGAAATATGAAGGTAAGAGTGGGGAAAGAGGTAAGTGAACAGAATTAACTTTGTGGAAGATTAAATTGCCTTCCTAGTGTGAATCAAAATTGTGGATGGACTGTGTGAGACAGAGGAGTCAAGGAGGTGAGAGGATAAGGGTGTGGAAAAAGGGAATGGATTTGTTATGGTGGGGCAGCACAGACTGGAGACAAACATGACAAAAGATGAAGAAACCAGTTTGGAAAGGAAATCAAGCTAAGATGACCTGTTACAGACAGAAGAAAGGAATAGAGATACAGCCTTGAGCAGCATAAAGAGAATAAAGTCATGGAAGACAGATGAGGGTGAGAAGGGCAAAAGAATCTGATTTGCTCAGAGTCCAAAAGAGATCTGGAGATGCTAAGCAGAGGAACAGACTGAACTGTGAAGCCCAAAGGTGACCTTAACAACATCTGCAAATAAGTGGGATGCAAGGAAAGTGAAGCTCTTCAAAGACGTAGCTGTAGCCAAAACTCCACCCAGTAGAAGATGACCTGACTAGAGGCAGCTGTCCCTTAATGGCATTTCTGCTGCCATTTTTTTTTTTTTTTCTCCCAACTTAACTCACAGGATGAACCACCATGAGTCAGTGGCATTTATCCCAGCTACCACTACTCCCTTGGAAGCACCTTTCTCCTTTCCTTCTTTCGTGGCCAGTTCTCCACGTTCTTCCTAGCAACTGTTAGCCTGTAAAGGGTTTTGGCATTGCAAATGCTAAAAGCCCCCATTTGGTTATTGAAGGCAAGGACTAACCTTGCCTCTTTCAGATAACAGTAGGAGGCATTCACACCAGTCTCTCCCTGCAGGCTGGAGAGTCATGTGCAAACAATCTACTTACAGATGACATGCCTAAAAATGGGTAGTTTGTGGGATTCGGCCTGTGAGGTGAAGCAGAACAAAGATCAGATTTTATGGATGTAAAATTCAGATATTTGAGATAGTAACTTCCAGGCCACATTAATATTCACCAAATGATACATAGCAGAACTTAGCACAGTGCTGTCAGAAAAAATGCTCTTTCACCTCTCTCCACTGTCTGGCCCATCTTTTCTCTGTACCCCTATCACAATGTGCTCTCAGATTCAGAGATCCTATCTTGCTCTCATCCAATGCAGACAGATTTCATAGACTTCTCTAAGACAATATACCTTTCTGTAAGATACCTTCTTTCCATCAGCTTGAGAGAAGACCTGAAAAGATCAGTGTCTCAGGGCAAGGATAGCCTGTCTGAACACCTGTCTACTCTGTCAGAGATCCCACTCCTGCTTTTGATACAGCTTATGAAGGTGGCTGATTTCTTGTTTGCTTATAAGTGAAGAGAATGTATGGAAGGGCATAGACAAGACTGTTGGGGCCAGGAAGGGCCTGACTTGATCAACTTCAACAGACTTTGGATCAGGCCTTTAATGACTGTTTGCATGTGGGCTGGTGTGAGTAGGCTGAGAAGGGTTGTGGTCTATGGCAGGATCACTGCAGAGAAAGGATGGTGCTTTACTGGGGGTGGAAAATGGAATTGTCACCATGGAATGAATGAATTGTACAGTTTCTCTTTTGTAACCCAGGGAATAATTAAGATAGATGGGTAGATGAATTAGCTGTCCTGCAAGGTCAAAAGTGGATTGCCTTATTACTCTATTATTTCACTGTTGTGGAACTATCACCACTAACGCCTTTTTCATGATATTTTGTACATCACACACACGAAAAAAAAAAAGGAAAAAAAGAAAAAAGGGGGGGAGATACAAATTGATCGTTTGCTGGTGAAATCAGTCTTCGTCATCGCTAGCAGTGCTTGGATTAATGGGATTGAAGGCTGCTGGAGGTTCAGCCAGAGAGACGGGCGGAAAAACAAGAGAAATTGGTTTGCACCCCTGGGAATGGAATTGATGTGACTTGCACGGAACTGCTGTGGCAGTGGTGGCTGCTATGCTGTGATGCTGTTTTATGTTAAAAAAAAGGAAAAAAAAAAAAAATAAAAAAAAAGGAGATGGGGGAACAGAATAAATCCCTAGCTGGAATACTGGGTCATTACAAACATGGATGGTAATCTTCTAGGGTGTTTTAGAGGTCCAGAAGAGTACATTTTGCTGTAAGCCTTTAGGGAACAATAGAGCAGTCTTTGTGAAACACAGCCGCTTTCTAGTGGTCTTCTGCTCTTCCTGTGGGGCTTTAAAGATGAGGCTTGGGACAAGCACTGGAAGCTGGACATTACTCCCATCACTGGCAAATACTCTCCAATATACATAGCTGACTGTGAAGATCTTCTAAATGGGTAAAGACCATCATGTGGAGTTATTAGAGGTAGAGAGGAGGAGACCATTGATGGACATGTTTGTAGAATGAAAAAAGCAGGGGCATATCAATTTAGGTCATTGTGTCTTTGACCTGACAGTCATGGAAAGAAATACGGGGGAGAAGAAAACGTGCAGTCTTTCAATCTGCAGTGCTAAGAGGTGGCTCAGAAATGCTTGCTTGCTTCCAAGTTTTTTGATTGGAGTCTAAGTAAATAAGGGTCTGTAGAGGTTTGAACATCTGAAGGGAAGACAGCTTATTTTGCTCATGAGAAGTTCTACTTATGCTTGGTATTGTGGTTATAGCTGATGATATCTTTTCAAGCAACATGAGCAGCAGCAGAGGGAATCCATGTGTATGTGCGGTCAGTGTCGAGGGTCTTCCCTGTTTACATGCATTCTCCTCTGTGTTCACCCAGTGTTAGCAGGTGATGTTGCAGGGTAGATGCAGCACAAAACTGAAGTGCTGAAGTTAATGCTATGCTTGACTACTCTTAAGCGGCAGGATGCATGGTGTTCATCTGAACAACTTAAAATCAGAACTATTATAACTGCCTTTCCACATATGGGGCTGGATCTGAGGAAAATGAAGTCCACGCAAGAGTTCTTTGTGTGAACTGGAGATTTGGCAGATTGTTTCCTCAGTCAGAAATATTTGGCTTTTATCCTGCTCCCCTTCGATCAACACTGATGCCAGCTATGAGGAGCATCAGCTGTGATATTGAAAGAGTGAAACCTGGATTATTTAAACCTTTCGCGTGTGGTTGAAGATTCAAGATATCACACTGCACAGCTGTGTCTTGTCCATGGGGAGTCAAACCGAGACTGAAGGTGGCTTTCCAACTCATGACTGGCTCTGGGAGTGTTTTCCATAAATGAGACTATCCACAATGCAATAGTCTGCAGGGCCAGTTTTCTCCTTGCTTTACCTCCCTTCCTTTTCTGGGATACACTTGTGATTATGAGAGATGATGGTGTAAAGTTGGCTGTGAACTCTAGGCCATCTATTTAAGTTTTCAACACTTTGAGAGTTCTCCCCTATTGATGGTTAAATTAACTTCTACCAGTCTTATAAATCTAGAATAGCATACAAGTAGAATGAAGACTACTAATGTATAATATAGTTGTAAGCTGTTCATGTTCATCTCAAAGACATGTTAATTATGAAGTTTAAAGAAGGCTTTTTTTTTTTTTTTTTTTTCTTAGACAAGTATGATGGTGATGTTTGGGCAGGTCTTTAGTGGAAAGCCTGACCTCCCCCCCCAAGATGTCTGTGGAACAGTATGAGCTCTCATCCCTCTATGCAACATCATTAACCAGAGCATCATTGAGAAAGGGGCAAAAACTCACCAAAGGAAGCATTTAAAAGAAAATTCAGGAAGTGGGGTGTACATCCACAAAATTCTCTCGTCTTCTACTCTACTTTCTTTCATGTTCAATGCACAGATAGAAAAGACTGGGGGAATTGGGAAGCTCCTTTTTCAGCACTGTGAACAGTACCGAAGCAAGAGCTTGACGCAAAACATTACGGTGTTTGCATCAGGCAACTGTCTCTGAAGATAGTCAGGGTGAGCTGAGCCTATTTACTAGCAGGAAGAACAGCTGCCACACAGGGCCACTGATGTTTTCTGCTCTCAGATCTGCACTGTGGATCTTGCCTTCTGCTTTCCCGATGAGAGGTCCTTGCACGTCTGAGGGGGCAGGTCCATCTTTCAGAGCCATGCTCCATGCAGGACTGAGGGAAGCATGCTTTCTGAACTGTGAGCTGCTATGATGGGTAAGGAAACCCTTGTGTGCTTTAGATGAACCTCTTATTGTTACTAATCTGATTTTCACATTGGATTTTCCAGAGTGTCTATTATTCTTGGTTTTGACTCAAACTACCTTTTCTTTCCCTGCAGTGCACAAGGCTCAGGAAGAGTGCTGAAGGGCTTCTGAGCTACAGATGTAGCCTGTAGTTGTAATGGTAGCTTATAGTTAAGTGAAATAATGAGGAAGGTCTGCCATACTGTGTGAGGCTGGACATTGACTCAAGGAGCCTGGTTCTTGTGATCAGAAATAAGGAAGCTTGTAATGTGATGGATGGTTACCTGACCATAGGCTGTTATGTACTATGGGTCCAAGGTGTTATGGACTGACATCTGCTAGGAATGACCAACCAGCAGGAAAGACTCTACTCCAGCCCTGCAGGTCCATAGAACTATGATGTGACCAGGGCAAGCTGCTACCACGAACTTCTGCTTACTGGCAAAGTGATAGGGTGTCTCCTTGAGGAGCACCCTTTACTGCGGATATTTGCAGGGTGGGTTGGCCATTTCTGGAGAATTCCTCACTATTAATATCCCTATCTGCTTTGTTTTTGGCTGATGAAAGAAGACAGCTTGTTTGTTTCCTATATAACAATATGGCATGCATTGGCATCACGTGGGTCTCTGTGAGCCTTTCAGTTACAATTTTGAACACCAGAGGAAGGGTTTTGAGACAGCTATGTGAGTGCTCCACACACAGTTTCACATGTGTAGCAAAATAAGGGAATAATTCCCGTTGCTGGTTTTTGTAGCTGTAATGTATGATGTCTTCTTTTGCCTCACACCACTGGCTCTGTGACTGTCATCATCCCAAGTGAATTGTATTTTGGCTGAAAACAATGTTTTTGACCAAAAACAGTGACACAGGAAAAAATTAAATGTTTTATTCTAACCTTTAGGAGAAAAATAAACTTTCATTTTTCTGATGATATCAGTTATTTTGAGCTTTACTTTAAGTAGTTCACTTAAAGAATTATAGAAAGAAAATTTAATACCAAATTACAAGGGCTATCTTGGAGTAAAACTGTACATTTTTATTGCTCTGAAACACTTTTTTTTTTTTTTTTAATTTTGCCAGGACAAAACTTGGACTGAACCTTCTTCCATCTTCTTCCTCTTTTTCAGCATACTAGTTTCTTGGTAAGTGTGTGGTTTTACAGCTGAAGGTTATGGGAGGAAGCAGCAGGTAGCATCAAGGAGTAGATCCGAGTGAATCTAATGAGGTGTTTCTTTATCTTCCTGTCCTCATAACTCATAGAAGTTCAGTGTTGGGAATATGTAGCTTTTAAAACAGTACCTATGAGGAATCACATTTTTTATTGAAGCTGAGGCTTTCATTGTTTCAACTGAATGTAGTCAGGTACTCTTTACCTCTGGTGAAAATCAGCGCATTTACACCATGGTTGATTTTTGTTCTCCAAAACAAGCCCTAAGTTTTCATCCTTTCATGTACTCTTCCTCCTACAGCACTCACAAGCCTTACAGCACGTCTGAATTTGCCCCATCAGTAATGGTGGCTTTAGTTGTTATTATTATGGTCTCGCTAAATCAGTGGGTATTAATTAAGTTAAACCAGCATGAGTGAAATAAAATGAACAGGAAAGGTACTGAAAATACAGTTCTGAACTCACAGCTGCACCTCTGAAAGCTGAAACAGGCACTTTATCTGCAAGGTTACAGTGTCTGGTTATCATCTATGGGAAATTAAAGGTATTATTTTTACCACTGGAGGGCTCCCATATTTTTCCATTAATGCAACAGAAACGTATTGAAAATGACAAATGCTCAAGGTGATAAAACCTACGAAGTTCAGACAAAGTATGTTCTCTACTTTGCAGCAAGATCTGTATGCACAGGACCTTTGAGAGAAATGAGAGCAACTGCTGTATTGCTGGTTTGACCAAAGGGCAGGGCAGACCCTCTGATGAACAGATTCTTATTTGGTGGTGATAGCAACCAAGCAGCAATAAAAACATGGAGTCACTGGATGGAAAGTTCCAGATCCTTAGTTGGAGTGAGGGGCATGGCAGCTCAACAGGGCTGTGAGAATAATGTGAAGATACCAACTTACCTGAGGTGCCAACATGACCCAGAGGGGGCAACTGGTCCTGTAAAGAAGCACAGTTTGACCTACATAAGTCTTGTTTGTAGTGAAGTATATAGGTTGTGTTTGAATTAACATGTGTGCGTTTCACCCTTTGAAAAGAACCCACCTGGATGTGGTCCTTTGTGACCTGTGCTGGATTATATGATCCTGCTCTGGCAGGGGGCTTGGACTCGAAGATCTCTAAGGTCCCTTCCAACCCCTAACACCCTGTGATACCTGTGAAAATAAGTGCTGCATTTAATTACTCTATTTACATCATTCCTTTTTCTCCCACTGGCAGTTCACGATAGACGTTGCTCATGCTCCAGTGGAAGAATCTGGGTGGAATCTGTGCATGTTCTGAAACAGCTAATTTGCTGACTTGGTTACAGAGTGCTGAGAAATAGCCATGTAGATTTGTGTATATTGTACCAGCTATATACAGTAAATAAATTAGGTTAGTGTAACAGGAACATGCAGGGCCAGGGGCAGCATCAGGGAATGCCAACTAAATTAAATCCTGTTAAATTTTGCCAGCAAAGATTTTGGCCCTGTGAGAGCAGGGGAAGCAGATCTTGCAAATTCAGCTGGGAACTGATTTCTTAACATATTAGGAAGGTGTAAGAAATCTCATCTCTGATGGACCATGTCTGTGTTACTCTGGCAGTGGAGTGTCAGAAAGCGAGCTCATAGTTCAGCTTGGGATCTGCTGAGCAGTATACAAAGTGCAGTATGCTATATAAGGGCACTACTGTTGTATAATGCTCCTTGACCACAAAGTCCCTAAGAACATTAACCCTGTGCTTCTCCACATATCTGGGGATCCCCAAATTCTTGCTATTGCCTTCCAGAAGACAGCAACACAGATGTGCTAGAAAGAAAATTGGGACTCAGAAGTGGCAAAGCAGGGTAATAATTTGCTTAAAACTTTTTTTTTTTCCTTTCTGAAGAAAAGGTACATGTGGAATGATCTGAAAAACATTCACATTTGGTTGCAATTTTTCAGGAAAAAAAGTTCTGAACAAGTGTCATGAACAAGTCTCAATACTTTATTTCCTCTCTTCCCCCCCCCCCAAATGCTTTTATTCCTTAATGGACTGTACTGCTTTATAGAGACTGATGATTTAAATACTTCACACCAAAAAAACCCCAAAACACCCCAAAACCTCAAGAAGAAAAAATATTTCACTTTTAATAAAGAGAGATGTTTCTATTTATGCAAATGCAGACAGGTTTTTGGTTAGCCCATTCTGGAAATATTTTAGGACAGTAAGGAAGGAAATCATAGTAAATTACCATTCTTCACCCTTGCTTCTCAGTATTTTTGCAACTAAAATATTGAAGCAAATATCACTGATGTGCATGTATCAATTCCTGGTGGTCTTAATGCTGTCTTGCTACTGGGCTAAAATACGGCCTTGAACATATCAGTCAGCTTCACTGTGATTTAGTTTCTTTAATTTTAATATGATTCTCAGAAAGATTAAGCCTGGAATTAACACCATGAGATCATCCAATCTGTCTCTCTACCATAGGATAAGACCCTTTCTACCTTGGGTGGATATTTTCTAATTTTCTAACTAATTTTCTATTCTTAAAAGCTTTCAGTGATGGAGACATCATGGCTCTCCTACACCAATCTGCTCCAGTGCTTCACTAGCCTCTAGCACTAGTTCACAGCACTAGAAACTTTGTCCTCAGGCCTGATCTGAATCCTGCTGCAGTTTAAGCTTTGTGCTTTTCTCCGTGTTGACATGGAGAAGTGTTTAGTGTTTTCCTTTTTGTCCAGCTTTTTACCTACTAGGAAGATGTTTCTTCTAAGCCTCTCATCTCTAGATTGAACACCTCCAGTTCTTTCCAGCTTTTCAGGTCATGCTTTGCAGATTTTGGACCAGCCTTACTTCTCTTCACAAATAGCTCTTCTTTTCCAACATCTCTTTTGAATCTGGGGCCCATATTCTGGCTGAAATCTCACCAATGCAGAGAGTCTGACATACTTGATCATCTGTGCTCCTCTTTAAACTGTCATGAGGTGGTGTTTTGTGTTTATTTATTTATTATTTTATTTTTGCAGAGCAACCTTGTACTAGTAACTCCTGTTCAGCTTGAGCTTTTTCGGCAGAATTTCTGCCTCACTGTCCCTGATCCCATATTTGTGCCATCGATTATTCTGCCAAAGTGAGGCAACTTGTTTGTGTCTGCATTCATTTACATCCAAGGAAATGTTAAATAACTCCTTTGCACAGGAATTGAAGATGACACCTTTGCCATTCAGTTAGAATTTAAATAGGGAGGAATTGTCCCTGCAGGAACTTGGTAGTGCTACACTGGTAAATGTGGCCGGTCTTTCCAACATGTGGTTAAGTGTCATGACTACAAAAATCAAAGGTTTGCGCTTAGGGCTTGCAGCCATGTCATTTCTGTCAACACTGAATAGTCTTTGCATGTCTCCTGTCCAAAGATCAACCTAATGGGAGCCTCTTCAGCTAATAAAACCTTAGAAGGTTGCAGAACAAGGTGGTTTGTCTGTAGGCCACGTAACATGTTTAACAGTGGGCATTTAATTGATTGGGATGACTTTAATGATCAGCATCAGAATGGATTATTGCCTCCCAGCCCAGATTTACTGTTGATGATGTACCATGTCATACCACTAAAGTGTCTAAAAGGTGATTTCTGACCAGCACAATATCATGCAAGTGCATTTCTATGTGGCGCAAAAAAAAAAAAAATTAGCTCAGTGTGTCCTGGAAGGTGGCCCTTTCCAATGGGGCAGCCCTGAAAATGCTTCAGGTCACCGTACCTGTGCCCTAATTGTGAGGAAATGAATCAGATAGATAGCTTTAATTTAATGTTGTAAAACAGCCACAACCTTTCATGTAAAAAAAAACAAACCAAAACCAAACGCTTATGCTTTGCTTTACTTTTTCCTGGTTTTTGATGTTTTTCATTAAATGAAAAAAAATCCCAAACCTTTAAAAAATTTATTCTCTGCAGTTGCCTCTCACTCCTTTCTTTTCTCATAAAGATGTCATTTTGGGGCAGTCCAAGCCTTTACATTTAACCAGAAAAATGACATATTTTGTTGTAGCCATGTTCAGCCCTCTTTCTAATGTTGGTCCATTTTTAAACAAAGGAAATAATTTTGCCTCGTAGCCAGAAAGTAATGTTTGGAGGACATTGAACTCGGTCCTTCAGCATTTTCAGGGCTATGTCAGAGCTACCTGTATTTTCCAGATGAAATGATCTGTCAAACTGATTGGGGGGGTTTGGGGAATTTTCTCCTTATTCTTAAATATCACCTAGTAGAGGTGTGGGAAGAAATACCTCCCTTGAATCCAGCAGGAGAGAAATCAAGGCACTTTACAGCCCCTTGCCTCTTTAGTTCACAATTCAGAATAACTTACTATTGTGGTTCACTGTCCACCAGCTTTTACTGCACAGGACTTGGTCTTGTTGCCTCTTGTAGTGTGTGTGTGTGGGCTGGGGGAATATGAAGGTCCTGTGCTGAGTATATTCACTTCTGCTTCTTGGCTTCCCAAGTTCCCATGGCCAGTTTGCTATCAGGGAAGTCTGCTTGGATGGGGCTTACAGCCCTTGACTGGCAGTGACTGACAGCTGAAGTGGTAGGTTGACTTCAATGCAAATCCAATTTCTCCTGCTTTATTAGTGTTTCTTGAGTACTATTTTGCAACAGTGAAGCTGGTGTGATTTACTGAGTGAATTTACACTTCAATGATGTGGCAAGAGTATGGTAATGAGTGAAAGTCAGCTTAGATGAACAGCAGTGCTGCTACTGCTCACCACTATGACACCTTCCCACCTGGCTGAAATTGCCACGAGGGCCACGCACTGTTTGTGTGGTATGTGCGAAAAAAGGCTCTGGGCTCTGAGCTCTTCTCTCAGGGATTGTGACCTCTCAGTGGGCATCCATAATGGTGATGTACCACTGGTAGTTTTGTGTGCCCTGTTTGACCACCTTAGGTGGAGTCTTGGGACTCTCACCTTTCCATCATGCAGCATTGCTGAGCTGGGATCATCCCTTATTACTGGAGGAAAAGAAACAGCAAAGCGAGTTTTTTCTTCCTGCTTTCCATTTTCCTACTATGATGGTCTGACAGCCAAGCTGAAATGCTTGGGTTTTTTGACTGCATTTTCCAGTGTTTATAACGTCCAGAATATATTTTGAGTGATTTTTTTTTTTGTTTCTGAAAACTTTTCTTTAAATATGTTGGGTTTTTTTGTCTTAAGGGTCTTGTTAAACCTCATTTTTTTTTACCAATGCATTTTCAAAGTATGGATCTAATGGTTCCTGAGTTTATCAGCCAAAAATGGCTTTTACCATTGGGAAGTGATCTCTGAAATGTGTTTTTACCAACTGTGTTTTTAAATAAGTTCTTTTTCTGTTGAGTAAAAAAATCCCCAACCATTTGCTTACTGCACATATTAATTTTGAGTGGTGGTCTGGTTTTTGTCACATCTCATGCTGAAATGTAATAAGTCAGCCCTTGCCTCATAGTAGAGCTGAGTGGTGTGGAAAAAGTAAAGACAACAGGAGACTCTTGGTGTAAATCTTAAAGCCATAGACTATCTGCAGTGTTGTGTGAGCCTCTGAGCTCAGTGCTGTGCACAGCAGCAGTTCATAACAAGAATGGAGTGTGCAATAAGCACTCCAGGAACAATGTGAAGCAGGTGACTGGGAGAACTGGATTGGTGGGAGTACTTTTTATGAAGCTTTTTCCTTGAAACACAAAGTAGTTTCATTGAGGCCAAAATGTCTGGTAGGATCATAGAAAAGTCTCCAACAATATTATGAGAATTTCCTGAGTGGAAGTTAAGCTGTCTGATCTAAACTAGCAGGAGAGAAAGTGACCTAGTATGGTTAATAAATGTGTACTTTGGGCACTCAGATGCAAAGGGCAGAGTCAAACTCAAGTCCTAGAACAGAGCAATTCAGAAGGTGAGCAAGGTCATACAACTCCTCCATCCCAAGTGGACCCTTTACCTGGTTTGGAGGTGCAGATCACTTCCGTTAGACCTGTTCCATTCTGTGTCAGTAACTGGTAGCTGGCCTAAGCCAAGGATGGACTATCTGCCTTGTGTAGGACCCTTGTCCACAAGCCAGGCTGGTGGCCTCCCCTAGAGTGAGGTGAGAGCTGGGCCTTCAGCTTAGTACTGGCTACCTGTGTTGCTCTGCACTGCAATGGCTATAAAATGTTTTGCTTTTATCCAAACATTGTGAATGCAGTATTTTGTTTTCCTTGCAAGAACTTTGAGAGTTCAGGCAACAGCCTGCTGGGACCTGGTGTTTTGTCCATTTCTTTCTTCTGCTTGCTTCTTGGAGATCTGTGGGCATGGCTTTCCAAGCAGTGCTGGGGGCCCGTTCTTTGTCCCTTGACTGAATGAATCTCAAGCAGTGTTGAGAGACTCAGCCTTTTTGTCTGATTGAGACTCATTTCCCTGTTTTACTGCAGCTTTGTTGTTCTCCTTGTTTTGCATTTTCTCTTAATCCATCCTTCAACATGATGTCAAATTCATTTTTTAAAATCCAGACATGCCACTTTAGCCTACCTCCCAGTCTGGTCCTGAAAAAGTCATGCTTGTTTGCTGTGTCTTCTGCGCACACCTGTGTGATACTGCAAAACTCCCTTTGTTAAAGAAACAGGATTTCCTCGAGGGATTTGTGCACTGTAGGGAAGTTGTCCGCAACCACCACACACATGTAAAGAATACTTGCCTATGTATGTAGCTTTCTGCCTCAGATACAGGCTTCTTGCGAGGCTTAGGCTTCCATTTGAGGAATAGGTTATTTACCTTGTTTAGTTTGAACATCCTCAGTCTGCTCGTACAGGCAGATGGCTGATTCATGAGGTGACGACTTTTTGTTGACACTGTATTTGGGTAGTGCCCCATAGAGGTTAATATTTTCAGGGAAGTCCAGAGTTGTGACTCTGGCCTTGACTAAATAAGTATTGTGGTGCTAACCCTAGGGGTACCAGCAATGACAAATCTCCTCTGCAGGTCTCCAGCCCTTAAGTCTCCTTTTCAGATTTGAATTTTGTCCTGCTGGCCATTCACTTCCTCCTCAGTCTTCATGACATTCCATTTCTTTCAACTAAGTTTAACCTCCCCTTCTTTAAGCCAGATTAGCTTTGGCTTATGTTTAGAGAATTTCATTTGAGACTGACCTATCCTGTCTTTTTTTCAATGCAGGTTCTTGTTTTCATGTCCAATTGCATCAACATCAAGGTGTCCCCAAATATGTTTTTCTCACAGACACTGGGCCATACTCTTATAGGTTATGGTAAAGCAAAGCAGGACCTCATCTGCAAGCTCATTATCCAAGCAAGCTCCATGGCTAAAGTGGCCAGAAGTAGACCTCAGCTCCCCTGTCATCTGCACCAGTGCCTTGTTGTGAGCTTCTCAGTACCTCCTCTTCTGGGGAGCCTTTTTTTGCTCCCCAGTCTTCCTTAAAATATGAACAGCCTGTCCCTGTCTCCTCAAGGCCTCCTCAAGTCCTTTGTTTTTTATTCCAGGACACTTGTACTTCATTTTTTCCTGTTCTTTATTCCTTTATTACTCTTGCTGCAAAGTCCTTGCCTCGCCTAATTGCGTTATGGCTTGAATCCATCTGTATTCTTTCTCTGGGAACGTTCCAGCATGCTGCTCTCCTCCCTTTCTCAGTCTGAGCCTTCATCTCTTTTGTAACTTTTCATGAGCTTTGTGCAGCTGACATGAGTTGTGATCTTGGCCTTTCCCCATCCCCACCCGTCCTAAGGCTGCATTTTGGGCTACCCAACAGGCCGGTGTATCTACTGTGTGTGGTTGTTAGATTCTTTTGACTCTAGCATCTGAGGCAAAGTTATTTGGGCCATTAAGATGTTGACGTAGCCTACTATTTTTGTCTAGCTGGCTTCTTTCATGTTGCTGTTTTCCAGTCTTTACCCCACAAGTCTGCATGGAAAGGGGGCAGAACATTGTCCGGGGAGGTGTTTGAGAAGTACTGATGTTTGGCCTCTGGGGTTGTGCTGCTGAAGGCCACTTGACCACCCTTCTCTACAAACACATGTGCCAGGTGTTGTTGGCAGGTCCTCTTGTTTGGTTTCATTTGTTTGCCTTTTGTGGGGATTTTTTTTGTAAAAAGCCAGCAGTAGCAGCAGCAGCTGTACGGCAATGGCACAGCCGCTCTATTCCTGGCCAAGAACCCTGTGAAATTAATCCACATCTCACTGAAATCCTACCCCGCTTTCGGGTCACTGCCTCGTTCCGGCACTGCGGAAGGCAGGGATCCCGCGATGATTTATTACCAGCCCCAACGCACATATTATTATGAAATGAGTTTATTACACTCTAAATCTCCTGTTAATGTGCTACTGTTTTAATCCCTTTATCCAATTTTCAGTCTCTCAGGCTTGGCTGCTGTTCACTTGCACAAAACTCTCCATTCTGAAGGTTTTATTGTACGATATCCATATCCATTTATCCTGCTTTAAGGCTGCAGCGCTGAGGCTCTGGTGAGGAGGGGGAGCACAAGAAAGGGATGGGAGAGGCAGGAGGAGAGGGGCATGGGAGGAGAGGAAGGGAACAGTCTGGCTTAGTCTGTAAGGGTATAAAACACATTTGAGGTGGGTAGAGGAGGACAGTGAGGGGGAAAGAGGAGCAGAACTGATTTTAAAGGGAGCAACAAGGATAGTTACCAAGTCAATGAGGGAACAAAGTGAAGGCACTTTGGTAAATCATGTAAGTGGGTAAGAGAGGAAGGGGCCTTAGCCTCTGCTTACAGACCACCATGAGTCAAACAGCTCTAGAAGTGGAGAAAAGAGAGAGCAGAAACAGAACAAAGTCAGCACGTGAAGGGAAAGGGGAAAAGGAAGAGCGTGTGGAGGGATGGGAGAGGAGGAGCATGAGGCTAAATGAGAGGGTGTGAGGGAGGAGACCTGGGAGGAAAGGCCTGTTTGAGAGCCAGGCTGGAAAGAGCATGATCTGGGATGCGCAACAAAAAGGGTTGGGTGACAGGGCAGTGAGAAGAAATAACATTCCTGATTTCCTCCATCAGTCATTAGGGACCATCCCCAGTACAGACAGAGGGAAATGCCTCACAGGAGTTTCTGTGGTCAAGACCACTGTTGCCATAGTGTTGCCATAGGGAGGTGCCCCACAAGGATCAGCATTTTCTCCCTCTGCCTATATACTGAACCTTCCTCCTCTCCAGCCTGGGCCCTCTGGGCTGGTAACTGACCCAGCCAGTTGTTTGGAGATGGCCAGCTGAAGGGATGGGGAAATTCTTGGCATTTCAGATCATTGGCTGGAGACTGTTTGCTCTGTGGTGTTGTAGCAGGTGATGAACATAGTATATTTCCACTCAGCCCTCAGAGCAGAGAGAGGCATGGCTGCAGTAGACTTGAGACAAGAATACTTTTATTGTATGATATCCAGAACAGTCCAAGAACAGATCCCTAGAGACAGCCCTCTACTCCACTGTGGAAAGTGCTGCAGTAGACACTACTTTCCTTTACTCTGACTAGGGATACGATCTAGAACCATAGCCTGTGCCTACTGAAAACCAGCAGGCAAACATATGCTTATCCAACCCTGCTTGTTGGCTTCGGCTACATAAGCACCAGAGTAAAGAAACTGCCCAAGCCATAAAGCAGCACTGCATGCCCCAGACACTGGTGGGAAGCTTCAGAGGTGGCAGCATGTGGCTGTCTGCAGAAATGAGGCAGAATGGATGAGTCCCATGGCTGGCTCTGCTGTTGGTTTGCTGTACTGCTGAAGTACTTTCAACACTTTCCAAGTGTTCAGCTACAGGATGAGCACAATGACTCTGACCCATCTAGTCCTTTTAGAGTTAGAAAGAAATAAGTTGATGCATGTGGGTTGGTACTTTGTGACCACCAACTATGGCTTGCAGGAACCAGTGGGGAGAATGCTTTTGTGTGAGATTTTTCTGTACCTAACTCCCTAGGTTGCATTAAAAATCACAGCTGCAAAGCACGGTGATGAATGTCTACACTAGAATGTTCCTCTGCTGTTTTATGCCTTCTTGTTGTACAGATCTATGACATACTGTGCACTGTCCAGTAGGCGCTTGTGCAAAAACCTGTGTTACATTTTGCACAGGAGATGACATAGCGGAGTGCAAGGTTGTTTCTGATGAAGTTTAAACCTTTATGGCTTCCCCCCCCATATTTATAAAACAAAATAAGAATAAAATGTATGCTCAAAGTTTGAAAATGAACATGTAGGAGAAGGGAATGCAGCTAAATACAACTCCCCAAAACTTCTCTAGGAGGAGTGGAAAAATACCCAAACTTTAAGCCAGAATAGAGAGGCAGAGATTTGCTTAAAATAGCACAAGCTCTTGTGATGGAACTGCTGAGTAGCTAATGTCCTTGGCTGTTTTAGCTAGCCAGTTATTTAAAATAGCTCCTGCCCATAGTGTTTGCTTTATGGTGTTCTCCTTCCACCTATTCTCTTTCATTTTCTCCAGAGAGATATTTTATCAGATCTAGCCACTGAGAGTTGGAGAGACAGAGATTAAATGAGATGGTTAGGAGGCTAATGCTTTCAGTCCATGAGCAAGATTCAGAAGTTGAAGAGGCTTCTTGTAGTTCAGCCCATGCTGGAGGGCTGGACTTGTTGCACCTCTGGTATGCACACAGGATTAGTTGAGGGAAGGTAGTGTGCAAAGTAAGAGTTAGGACAGAAAGTCTCAAAGAGTCTGTCTGTCTGGGCTGCGTTCTGGTCCTAGCCCTGCTTCCAGTCTCACCACCTCTGGCAAATCAGAAACCTGTTCTGTGCCTTGTTTCCCTTCTGTACAAGGTGATAATGACTTGATGGAGAGTACTCCGTGGATCACTCTGAAGTGCTTGAAGAGAAGGAGATCTGCTAACAGGCAATATTCATTCGTATCTTGCAGCCAGTGTGGGCTGTATGTCTTTAATAAACAGCGAAAAGCCTTCCTCTGACCTTGGTGAGGATTTCTGCTGGGTCCTGCCCTGTGTTTCATGGGGAACTGGTGGGCTGGGACAGGTGAAGAATTAGAAAAAGCCATCAGCAGGAAAACATTAACTTGGCATTCATCCAGCCCAGCTGAAGCCAGTGACTATGCTCAGGGATCCTGCCAGGGCAGGGTTTCACCAGGCCCCTGACTCTGCTCTCATTGTGACACCCAGCTGGCTTCATGGCAGCCCTTCCTGAGCTCTGCCATTGAGTCCAGCAGATAGTCCTACCCTGCTAGCCTTCCCTACGCTCCTCTCCCTCACTCCTCCTGTTCCTCTCCCTCATCCTTCACCCTGCCTGGCTGGCTCCTCTGACTCCCTTCTGCATTTTCCCCTCTCCTCCCATGCCCCACTCCTCCTTTTCTCCCCCTCTTCCCATGACTCTAGCTTCTGCTTCCTTTTTGTCTCACATGCTCCCCCTCTCCCGCTATCCTCCCACATCCTTAAGCCTCCCCCCCTACACTCCCGCGCTCTCCCTCTCATGTCGAGGACTTGCCTCTACTCTCTGACACAGAAGCCTGTATCACTTCCAAGGCTCCTGCTGTCAGCTGGGGAATAGATAAAGATAAATGATATTATGTTAAATTCCACTTAATGACAAATTTTTAATTTTCTGAACATGGTCATTTTCTGGCTAGTGAATCAAGTGTAGGGAGCTAATTACATGAAGATCTGAACAAAAATAACTCCTAATTTTCAAGGATAATGGAAGAGAAATGTTGGAGATTAATGGCACTATTTATCTTTTTTAAATTTCTATCTTTCTCTGTGATAGCACTGCTCCCCAAGGAAAATATTCATAAAATGAAATTGAAGTCGTAACTTAATAGGTTATTAAAATTTTTGAGTGCATATCACTTTCCTTCCGCCGCACTGTAAATTTAAATTGAAGTTTGCGGCTCCTCGAGTCACCAGCGGAGTTTTTTTTATGATGGCACAATAGAGGGAAACATGCATCTTTGTCAGGAGGTATTTGCTATTCTAATTTTATGGCAGGCCGGATTATCAGAAAGGAATGTCAGAGCACGGGGAAGCTGACAACACTACAGCCTTCAGCCATGTGTTTCCATTAACGCCCAAAGCCGTCCAGGGGTTTCTCTGGACTGTTATTTTCCATTTCAGTCTTTTATCTTGATTTAAAGTGAGGGCGCCGAAAATTCAGCTCCTGTCATTTTTCTCACTCTCTCTCTTTTTCTCACTTTCTCCCTTCCCACTCCTTTTTTCTTTTTTTCTTTCTCTGCCTCTGCTCACTGCCTCTCTTCCATCTTTTTTTTTTTTCTTTTTTTTTTTTCTTTTTTTTTTTTTTCTTCCCCAAATCTTCCCCAGTCTCCATTGAGAACACCTCTCTCTGTGTCCCTGTCTCCCCCACGTCTGCGGTCTTTTGGGTGTAAAGCTCCAGGGAGCAATGTCTGGGAATGGGCTCAGGGAGGATATTTTGCCTTGGCTGCCTAGGAAAGGGGCTGCCTTAAGGCTCTGTCTAGGAGCATGGCACACTGCGCATTGTGCCATGTTTTAGTCAAGTCGAAATTTGATGCCCCTTTTGTCTGTGTGAGGTGCCAGTACCACGGATAAGGTGCTTTGTGGTGTCACATCCCACTGCTGCGGTGGAAGGCAGCTGGAGCAATGGGTATGGGCAACACGTAAGGGAAACATTAAATTCCCCTTCTTTTCCACTTTTCCACCAGCTTACTGGGTAGCCTAAGCCACCTCACTTCACCTTCCTTTCCCTGCCTTTTGCACCATGGGACAGTCTTTTATTTTCTGCCTGCACTGGTGTGCTGCTGGAGTTTCCCATCCACTGCTCAACTCCACTGCAAGTTGAGTCACTCTTCAGTGGGGTTTCAATACATGGAGCTGCTCAAACCTGGGCAGATCTGGTGGTGCATATTGTCTCCTTGGAGATCTTTCTCACCAGTGTGCTACTGAATGGAAAGGGACAAGGTTTACCTGTTACTCCCAGTCTCTGCACATGTGGGACCTTTTGTGCTTTTTGTACAGGTGGAAGATACGGAGTGTTTTTTTAGGGGAGGTTTTGTTCTGCATGTTTAGAGCAAAAACTAGTAAACTAAGAAACAAAACCCTATAAGATTTGCTGTAACATTCTTTTTATTTTTATTGCCTTCTGGGCTTGTTGAATCTTTTAGGTTTCTTTCTACAAAAAGACAGCTAAAACTGCCATTCAACACTTCCCCCTCCAAATTCATATCCCCTAAAATGTCTTGACCTCAGATGCTGAATTTTGAAGAGAAGCAGCAAGTATCAAAGGGGCCAGAATAAAGCTAGGCAAGCAAGCATATGCAGCAGGCACCTCAGCTTTTGCCAAGGTCTAAAGGGACAGTGATAGCGGTGTTCTTTTTACAGGCCTTACTCAGATCTCAGGGCTGCATGTGCTGTGTTTGCCTGAGAGACAGGTTATTGTGGTGCTCAGTGTAGCAGTTGCTGCCAAGGAATTAAAAATGCCAGCACCTCTGGAGATGACTGCCTGTGCAAATCACAGGACACACAGCAACACAGTTTTTCTCTCTGGGATCTAGTCATGCAACCATAGCCTCCTCAAGCTGCTGCCTTGAAGGGAGCTGGTCGTATACCAGGCCATCCTGGAAAAAGTACCCTGAAGACACTATCCCAGTGGAACCAGTGTCTGTTGGACAGATGTCACCATCAACCCTGGTGCCCACCCTTCAGGGGAATCTATGTCAATTCCCTCATCACTTCCACTCCATCCACAGGCAATGACACTCATCTACTCCATGCTTTCTTTACCAGATTAAATGCCCACATCTCTCCTTTGTCCAGTGCGAAGCACACATTTGATGGGAATGAGAAAATATCAGTTCCTGCTGATCCTACTGCTCTTAGCCAGAAAATAGATACTTTTTTCTGGAGGGCCTCAGCAAGGAAGCTGCTGCAGAAGAGGAAGGGATGTTCTGGAGTTCTCACAAGAGGCAGAAAGCTGGATGCTTGGCAGAGCTGCCAGCAGAAGACATGCTTCATTTCTGTCCTGTGAAACTGGACAGGTCCTGATACTGCTCCACACTGCATGGTATTCTCTGTTACCTCAAGACAAGAGAAGAAGCTCTAGGATTCAGTTATTTTCTTGGCAGCTCACCTCTGCACCTGAGAGAGCTCTTGACTCTTGGCTGCACAATGAGTGTGCCAGCCCTGCTCTGCACCTGTGGACTGGAGAGGCTGGACCATCTGTGTTTCCTTGCACAGTTACATCCTGCTCTCCCTGCTCAGCACCAGAGATAGGTGTTCTGGAGATCATTCCCACAGATCCTGACTTTTGCCAGAAACAAGGAATCAGGGAGGCTTTATCCAGGCCTACTCTTGCTTTGTGACTCAGTGTGCTGGGTATGTGCCTTCTACAAGAGGTCTCAAGTTTGTCTAAGAGGTGAGTGGTGATTTGCAGTTTGGAGGTGGGATATTCTGCAGACCCTTCTGGACTGAGTGTCTATTCTGTGATGTCTGTGAGTGTTTTGCATTTGATGAGTTTCCTCTCTTGTGTTCCTTGTTCCTGAGCTGGTGGCAGGTGTCACAGTGTACCAAGGAAGACAGGCAGCCTGGTGCTTAGGGGACCCTGCTTTGCCTGTCTCCAGTTCTCAGGCACATCTCTCAGAGGTTTTGTAAAAGGCTGACAGGCTTCTCCCCTGCCTCAGTTTCCTTGCCTGTGTGATGAGGATAAAGGATGCTTTCCAGAGGCACCTGAGGCTTTTACCTCTTGATCTTTGTGACATTCAGAGTCCTGCGGACCATGATGGGGATGTGCTAAACCAAAGTTAGACCTTCAGCATAACAGTGTGTCCTGTGTCCTCCTTTCTCTTGCCCCCACCTTCTTTGCTGATGTAAGCAGCTTTGGAAAACATGGTTCCCTAAGGGATGAGGAATGAAGTAAATGCATTTACATTTTTTCAGCTTCTTTTATTTTCCTTGCCCATAAGGATTCTGAGTAACAAATGAAACACGACTGCTATCTGTATGACTGATCTATTTGTATAATTCCATCTATGGACTCAGACCCCAGAAGACACATCCTGGGAGGGAGGGTGTAGGCAGGAGGGAAGCCATTTATGCCTGATAGAAACTTTTGTGTTGGTGTTGATGACAGCTCTTTACCAATGTGTGGGGAATGCCAGGACTTGACTGCTTGAGATGTGAAACCTCCTGGGAAACAGCATGGTGGCAAAATGGAAGTGGAATATGTAGGAGAAAGTGGGTTTGGTCCCTGGGAAATCACCGGTGAATCAGATGTTGGGCTGACATGGGAAGATGCTGTTGGGACAGGGTCTGTGAGGCCAGGAGGTCTCTGCTAGTGTACATTAAGATAGCTCCATTGTGCCTGCAGTGTAAATCAGCAACGCTGCCCTTTGTCATCAATGGGCTTCTTACGGCTTTTCCTCTCACTGTCTTCCTCCTCTCACTTCTTGTACTTGATTTGATCTTATTAGATTGATACATAGATGTGGGCTGTCTGGGCTGTAGTTAAGCAGCCCAGACCTTGGGAGAGGAGCATCCTACCTCCCTTTGCCAGACAGTGAGGCCAGTCAGCCCTCAGTAATTGAGCTTTAATAGACTCTGAGAGGGGTGTAGCTCTCCAGGGAGTGGCCTCAGCTGGCAGCCCAGGGGGGACAGTGCCTATTGAAAACGGCTTTTGTGACAGGGGGGAATGGTCCTTTCTCTGTGCCGACAGATGACGCAGAAGAATTATCAACAGGAAACACTGGATGCTCAGCCAGTGCTCGGTGTGAGTGAGTGAGCTGGAAAACCTGCATGTGGAAGGCTGAGGTCTCTGAGTAAGGACATACACTGACATTATTCAGTGCTTGATTTCTGGGGCCCTGTCCTCCTGCTTTCTGTTTCTTGTGCATTTCCCATGTGCTCTGATGGTTTACATCTGCTTTCCTCCATCCCCTGGGACATTCTTACCCTAGGGTATTATTTTTCTGTCCACTCTAAAGGTATTTCTTAAGGTCCCCCATCTCAGTATGAAAGTAATTTCTCCCTGAAGGCTGAACTTTGTGCCATGGGATTGTTTCCATGATGGTAAAAGATTCTCCAGCTGGAGATGTGAAGGAGGCTAAGAATATGGACAAGCCAGACTCCAGTACTGCTGACCTCTCCCATTTGAACTTACCATCTGAGAA
The DNA here is from genome assembly GCA_033439905.1 of Ceryle rudis. NCBI lineage: Eukaryota > Metazoa > Chordata > Aves > Coraciiformes > Cerylidae > Ceryle > Ceryle rudis. Next base: position 22,782 of record JAAGNO010024665.1, read on the forward strand.
CACCACACATATCTTTGTCTTTTGAAGAAAGATAGTCTTTGCAGTTTTCAATGAATGAAAGCCCCAAACCCGATGCACCTGACAGCTGCTCTTGTTTTCTAGTGGAGCTCAAGGCAAAGTGCTGAAGCTGAGCTGAGCTTGGAACTCAGCAACCCTACCTCTGTGTCCTTTGCCTCCAGTACAGGGTGACCACCCTCATGTAAATGTTGTCCTTTCTCTTTGCAGGCTTTCATCAGAGGGATAAATTTTCTTCTTCCAAGTGTCAGTAAGATCCAGAGAAGTGCTTCAGATTTACCTTGCCACTAATATTGGCTGTCTCTCAAGTTTATGAATTCTTAGATATATTAGCAGGTTATTTCCAGATATGACTCCTCATTAGACATGACTGTTACAAGATTTCGTCTGATGTTCCATGCACTAAGAGCAGCTTCTGTGGGGTTTTATGACTTAGCATATGTATTATACATGGTCTGTAAACAGCACCACCTATATAATGACATGTACCACTGTGCTTCCATGCCACTGTCATGTGAGTTCTCCCTGATGTGCAGGAGCGCCTTCACGTATATGCTGCAGAAGTGTTTTTGTTGGCTCGGAGGCCACACACACTTCCCAGCTCATCTGGTTTGTATCTGTCACCTGAAAGCACATCCACTCCTGAGTGAGTTCCATAACTACCACAAGCAAGCCTGGTAAAAGCTTGGAAAAGGTGCGTGTTTGAACAGCGATGAAAGTGTATGTGGGGGTTATTTAGGCTGGATCATATGGGCAATGGATGAAATGAATATATAAATTAAGAATACTGAGCACATACTATCTGCAGTCCTTAAAACATCTCATATAGATGGAAATTGGATCTAGGCATGATTTTTTTTCTTTCTATGAGAATTTGTAAACTGCAGTTACTTCTGCTCTGAAATGGGATAAAAAGTAAAAATATGTCATGCTTTCAGAAAGGAATAATTTGATTCTCATCCTGACCCTATCTCCCTTTCCCTATACCATAGCCCTAAAATTTTATATTGGATCAAATGAAACATTTTATTCCCAGTGCAGCTTCTTACTATTTCAAAGTCCCAAAATGGTCTAGAACTTAAAAATGAAAAGTCATTTTCAATCATAAAGCAAATGTTTTTGTTTAGAATATTTCAGAGCTGGATGTTGCCATGGTTCCACAACTTTTGTTGGTGGTTGGGTTTTTTTTTTTTTTTTTTTTTTTTTTTTTTTTTTTTTTTTTTTTTGCTTTTTTGTTTTTGTTTTTTTTTTTTTTTTTTTTGTTTTTTCTTTTTTTTTTTTTTATGTTTTTTTAATTTTTTTTTCCCCTCTCTGAAATTGCTTTAGGGAGAGATAGTTGTTAGAAATTGACCTGTCCCTTTGGTTTTAATGAATTGATGCTTTGGGAAGTAAGAGGTTTTCATGGAAAATGTGCATGTGACTCTAGAAGGAAAAAAAAAAAAAATCATGTTACTTAGTATTACCAGTTCTGGAGATTTTACTTTTTTTCTTTTTCACACCATCCCAGCATCATGTGGCCAGATGAACTGAGCTCAGGAAAAGAAAGAAACATCTTTCTAATCTTGTAGAAAGTCATGGAAACTAGAGTCCTGTCGACCAGGTTCTCTGAAGGTGTACAAGTCCTTCTGCACATGGCCCTATCCTTCTTGAAAGTGTCATGATTTTTTAAACCAATCTCATGATTTTGGAATGGGGAGATGATCTGATTCATCATTTTTAAGTGCTTAGTTTTAACAATACTGCATTATTCCCAGATAGCAGATGGGGAAATGGAGCAATGTGGTGAATTGCCAGCAGCAGAGCCAGAAATAGAACCCAGATGTCCTGGTCTTGTGTCGAAGCTCTCTGGTCTCTCCAGGAGGCCAATGAGCAGGCTGCAGTGCAGGGGGATCTTCCAGTAAAAATCAAAGTCCTGATGGGCAGGGTGAATCCCTCCCCCCTCCCCAAGCTCATTGACGGGTTGAGAAACCCTGGAAATCTGTCCGTCTGTCTGTCAGCACAGCCGCCCTGCACTGGTGCAGAGAGGAGGCAGAGTGGTCCGGTGGGCATCTGCCAGCTTTGTTGCCTGTGTCCCCATGCCATGATGTGTGGCTCTGCCGTTTCATCACATGGAGCGGGTGGGTCAACTCGCATGTGCCTTTTCCACCTCGCTGCATGTACCACACAGGTCAGCTCGCCTGTGGTTTAACGTGGCTGTGGGAAGCTGCCGGCTCCCATCTTCAGCTGCCTTCAGGCCTAGCTAAGCCGAGGCAGTGTCTGGCTCCCCAGCCACAATCTCTCGTTAGAAAGAAATTAAAAGCCACTCAATTTTGGCTAATATCCCTCTGTAGGCCTTTAACTCCACCTGTGACTAACCCATTCATAATAGCTCTGTTTTAGTGGCTTGGGTTGATGTATCCTCGATTAATTTGGGAGGAGAGCGGCAGGGCGATATCTCTTTGTCTCCCCCTTTCTTACTCCCTGTCCTGCAGTCTGTCTTCTCCCACTATTTCAACTCTGCTATCATTTCTCTGTTCATTCACCCTCTTCTCCCCACCAGCCACCTTTTTCCCCCTTCTCACTTTTTGGTATTTTCTTCCCCAACTCCTGTGCGTCTGCCTTTTCCCTTTGTTCTCCTCATGTTCTTTAACCTTCCTCCTCTGGCTCTTTCCACCTTCTTTTTTGTTTTAGCTAACATTGCTTCCTTTTCCTTTTTCAGCTTTCCCTTCATGTCCCTTTTCTCCCTCTTTTGGACCTCTTTCTCAGATCATCTCCCCCTGCACCTCTTCTCTCCCCAGCTCTCCCCTTGCTCCTTCTTCCTCCTTCCTCAGGTTTCAGATGCTCCTGTGATTTCTCTCCCTCTTTGTTTCAGGCGCCCCCACCCCGCTCCCCACTCTCGATTATTATTAATGATAAAGGCTAAAACATCACATCAGTAATTTCTGAGTGAGTTTTGCAATGAAGCTGGGGCCTTATCAGCCCCTCCCGAGTGCCACAAATTTTACTTTTGCAATTTCACGCCTTTGGTTATTATCACGCTGCTTCGTCCCTGCTCTGCCTTGCGCTTTCCCTCCCCCCCTCCTCTGGAGAGAGTACTTAAACTTGTTTTCATTCCCTTATTCTTTATTTTTTTAATGTCCACTCTCTCTGGAGCCAGTAATGTTCTTCCTCTTTTTTCCTCTCCCATTTTCTGTTAATTCTGTGCCATCTGCCTTAGCATCTGTTAAAAATAAAATTTCCCTCACAATGAGAAGCCCTCCCTGCCTTGCCTCTGTCCCCTCCCCCACTGCCTCAGCCCCCCTACTTTTCCTACCAGGGTTGTCAGAGGCTGCCACTCTCCCTCTTGGGGTACCTCTTCATCTCTCTTCCCAGCTCCCCGCCTGCCTTCCTTGGTCGGCTCAGCGTTATCTGCTGGGTGATGGGGTGGGAGTGGGAGGAGAAGAGATGAAGAAGGTACCAGGTGCAGCTGAATCACTCTTGCCCCATGTGTGCATGCGTGTGTGTGCGGGTCTCTTACATGTGGGTGTTCTGTGAGTCTGGGCAGGGTACAGCTAGCACCAATATGGTGAATCAGCGCTGGGGCAAAGCCTGAGTTGTCTCCCTGGGACTGATGAGTAGGACCACCCTGGGAATAGAAGAGTTTGGCTGCTGTGTAATGCACCAGTTCTCTACCATCCACACTCAGCAGGTGAAGGCTGTTTTGACCAGAACTATGTTCAGGTGCTGATTTGGTCACCGTGGAGCACAGCTTCTACCAACCTGGTTGACATGAGCATGAAGAAATTGTACCTGTCCAGAAAGAAGGAGACTTTGCTGAGGTTTTTTTCAGAGTGACTTCCTTTTATGGCCAAGCTTAGAGTAAGAAGCAGGACAGGCCTCTTGGATTTCCTGCTTTCATTAAGTTCCTGTCTGTGGATCTGATATGCACGTGAAACCTTCTGGCACAGTGCCTTGGGGGGGCATTGGTTGGTACTTACCCTGTGCTAGTTTTTAGGGATAAGGAGATAGAAGTTCTGGTCCTATTAAAAGTTTCTTTTGTGATTTCATGACTGATGGCTTGATTGCCACAGCAGGAGGTTGGCTCCCGCATGCAGTCTGTGCTACTCAAACATTGGGAATGGCTTCCTGTCAGTGCTCACCTGTCTCTGATCCAAGTGAGGCCAGAGTTTGAACTGGGATCTGGCTCTTCCACTGTGCTCCCTCTGACTCTGTGGTTCCTTGGGACATGTCCCAGTTTCAGTATCAGGTCCTTCCTCCAGTCAGTCAGGGTCTCTGGAGTGTGTTTGGAGCACAGTGTTTTGGGAGATTCTTAGTTCATGACACATGGGATCAGTGTTTGCAAAACTGCTGACAACAGACCCTTTCTCATAGGCCCCTTCCTGTGGCTTTCACTCCCCAGGAGCCTCCAGCTTCTCCTTTTCTGTGAGGCAGCATGGCTTGGCCTCCCTTTTGCTAAGTCTACTATGTGCTCATGGTCTCTGAGACAGGGCCTTGAGACTTTCTCTTTTGTGTGTGCCAGTAGAGGCATGCTTAGTGGCTCTTGTGCATGGGTTTATTTGACTCTGTGTGTTTGGATTAAGGACTTGCTCCCAGATGAGGAGGGTGTGCGTATGAGTTGGCAGGTATACTTACATGTCCAGCTCCAGGTGTCTTCAGTGATGAACTACTGCCTCTGCAGATCTGGATGTGTGTGTATTTCTCTCTGAGTCTGTGAGTGGCCAGTTAGGTGCATCTGTGTGTGCAAGCTCGGGTCTGTGCTCCCTGTGCATCTGAACGTGTGTCTATAGCAGGTGTGTTGGTGGGGAGTGCACGTGAGCCCCGCACCCTTGGCAGGTGTCTTTGGATGCCAGTGGATATGGGAAAGGAGGGTGTAGGGCCACCTGCCTCCTGCCACACATGCTGCTCTGAGCCAGAGGCTGTGAGTGAGCAAAATGTGTGCAGAGGGACACCCTGGTGAGTTTACATGGAGCAAATCCCACCCTTGGTCTCCCTGCAGCACCTCCATTAACAGCCATGCTGAAGGGGCTCAGAAGCAGCGTGATTCTGCTCTAGCACAATAACCTCTGTGGCTTTGATAACAACAAGCCCCCTTAAGCCCTCTTCCTCCCCCCAGCTCCTCTTTTCTCGCCCCTGCTCCCTTTGAGCCCTGCCGACAATAGGCAGGCCTGCTGCAGAGCTGCCCACAGCCCGGGCAGGCACACAAAGCCGCCGAGAGCTTACAGGAATTCTTTGGCAGGCTGCTGGTTGCTGCGGAGAAGAAGAAGGGCCCTTCATACTCGGAAGCTGTCTCATTGCCCCTGGCCCTATTCTCTTCCCGTGTTTGATAGACACTGAGCCACGGTAATCTCTCTCTGCCCCGAGGGGAACAACAGCTTTTGTGAAACAGATTTTTACAAACTGTTTTGACCCCACATCCCTGGGCCCCCCCTTGCCTCCCCCCCTCCCTCCCCCCCAGTTCCCTCGCCGTTTCAGGTTCCCACACTTTAATCAGCTTTCCTGTTTGCCCCTGCTTCCCTCTACTTGTTTTCTCCCAGCTACG